>CACVCL010029774.1:0-63675 GCA_902729485.2 Mus minutoides | reverse complement strand
TTTTGTAAGACAAAAATTATTTTCCACTAAATTTCCATAAAATGCAGTTTATTTTATTGTTATTTAACTTTAACTGTACATCCCATCTTAGGTTTCCCCCCTTACTACACAAAAGTGAAATCCCTAGTAGATTATGAAGGTTCCAATGCATTCATAAGCAAAGGTAACTACTGAGCAGAAACAGAGTATAGATCTGTGATTAATCTCTTCTCTATGACTTCCCGTAGATCAGGTACTGAGTCAGAGGTACTTGTGTATAACAAAGCTGATAAATGCCAGCAAGATTGCATGTGTTTGCAAGAAGATTGTAATGGTGGCTTTTTACTAGTGTCTCCTATTGCATCTCGCTGCTGCTGGAAGCAGAGGATTATAAGAGATGCCAAGTGAAGAGGCCAATGTTGGTTACAGCCAAGAGCAATGAGGCTGCATCCTGAGTGTCTCCTCTTATGTCTCTGGATTCTAATATCTGCAGATATAGGACCCTAACATTCAGAATTTAGCTCTATAAGCTTCTGCTAATCTGGTGTCAAGGTCTTAGGCACTCAGAGGGCAAAGATAGCACTGGAAGGGCTTCTCACTTGTCTGTTGATATCTACCCAGATAGGGCAAAGAGATCCTAGACAGGTGATTGGTGACACAAACATACTCAATTGTGATTCTTTTTGGTTCAGAAAGCCTTTGAAGAGAATTGAATCAGTGTTCAGATTGGTATGAATTGGTATAATCAATATAAGCTTGCTAAAAATGTATCTTAATCTGTTCTCATCTCCTTAAAGCAAACACCTTCCTCTTTCCTAGTCAGAAGCTTCTATAAGAGAACCAAAGTTTTCTTAGGAACATTTATACTGTTTGGTGAAATGACGTTATGTGGAGATGAGGCTGAAGGTCTTGTTTCAATCCTATCTATATAGGTTACAGAATACATTTAGTATTGGAGCTCTTGCATATTTTATATGACTATTCCATACTATTTTCTTCATATCATTCAATGTGTTGACATTTGTTCCCAATGAAAGGCATCTTTGAATTGACGAGAAATACATTATCAACCACCTGCAATAGTCTCATTACATACAGAACCATACTGAATAGCTTATGCCTAGAAAAAGGTTGTGTCTTATTTAAAACGATGTTTTAAGTAATATTCTCTGCTGAGTGGTGAGAGATCTCTGAGAAAATACTCTTCTCAAGTGCTAATCAGAACAGCAGTTGTGTACTCTGTTTAGGAGTTATGATGCATAAAAATGTTTCCATCAGCCGGGCGTGGTGGTGCACGCCTTTAATCCCAGCACTCGGGAGGCAGAGGCAGGCCAGAGTTTGAGGCCAGCCTGGTCTACAAAGTGAGTTCCAGGACAGCTAGGGCTATACAGAGAAACCCTGTCTCGAAAAACAAAACAAAACAAAACAAAACAAAACAAAACAATTCCATCATGAAGACCAAAGTCATCAATGAGTCCACGATGAGATGCAACAGTGAAGCTGTAAACCTTGAAAGGGTACTTTAAGGCATAAATTATTCCAAACACAAATTTCTCTGTTTCCCCAGCTTAGTCACTAATCTCTGTATCCTCTCTATCTTGTTTTTCATTGAGACAGCAATTTTTTCTAAAAGAACCATAAGCAAAAGGGAAAAAGAAATTCTCATTTGAGAGATTTCTCCATGGCTCATATTTCATACTGTGTCCTTTTTGCCAAATTCTTTTCAGATTGGTAACACTTGGTCCATGGAAGAAGATGCCACTCTACCATAAAATTGTCAAAGAAATCGAACACCCATAATGAAATGTTACACAATAAACATAACTATACAATATTTAGGCTTTCTTTATTTTTTTCTTTTCTTTTTAAAAATTTTTTGGATGTAACCTGAGGCCTCGCAGATACCAGGCACATGATCTATCTACAAAGATAGTCTTCAAGTCTCATTTCCATTTGTTTACTCGGCACGATTCATATGTGTAATAAATATTTGTTCATATTGCTGCAAAATCTCATGTTTTCGTTTTGAAAGGTGAAAAGATACTTGAATCTTACTCCATGTGGTACAATGCAGAGTACTCTCATAGATTTACCATTCACCTTGTCTCTATTCTGCTGATGTACAAGGACACGGACAAATCTAGAAGGACTGTAGACTTATTCAATGTCATCATTAAGTAAACGATTTGAAAATTATGGAGGATGATCATTATATAGGAGAAAATTCAGTATAGTGAGAAGGACACAGACATACTTGACATTTATGTCAGAGAGACAGGAACAATCACATTCTGTGCTAAGTGTGGTAGAAGAGTGATATCAAATTTCCAAAGCACCCCATATCTTTAATGAAAGACAGCGACACTGAAATGTCACGAATTCAAAAATTCCTTTCTCTTAAAGAGTTTTAAAGAACACTATTCAGAATTTAACAACTAAAATAGCATAAAAGGTAATAATGTGAAATCCACTAACATGACATTCAGAATAAAAGCTCAGGAGGAAATGCTTCTCTCCGAAAATAGTTCAATTATATTTAATCACTTAAAGTTCTTTTATGTGTTAATTTTCATAGATAATCTTTATTTCATATTACCACCTTAAAATTAAGGTACATTTCCTTTAAGGAATGGCAAAAGCAAGCACCCTAGAGCCTCAAAAAGTCTTTTCTCTATTACAAATCTTATAGTGGATTGTAATTCTCTCTGACATGATATTCCACACATAAGTCAGCAAACCTCAGTGATGGTTTTAAAAAAGAACAAACTGTGGCTTACTTTTCCTTGTCACAACTACTTTCTGTCATGTACTAATATGGAGATTTACTAAGTTATAATGTTACATGTAATATATAAATTATATAACTTTCTAGAGAGACTGCAAACTGAACTAACATGGGTGCACACTCATTTAAAATGAGAAAATTCTTGATGACTGCATACTAGCTGAGAAAATTCAAACAAGTTGAGCTCTTGAAAAGATGGATGGTATTGTAAAATCCTCCTGTCCCTATTCCCAAGTTCCTACTTCTCCCTGCCTCTCACTTCCCATGTTCTATATTAACTGACCTCAGTTCAGAAAATATGTGTTGTTCATCAATGTATGTTATGATCCCAATGAAGATCCTGATTCATATCATCCTTTCAAGCCATAATAGCTACTGAAGCTCTACAATAGTTGACTCAATGTGACTAGGGTATCTGTGCTCTCCCTAGATGCTAAATTCATGGGAAAAGTGTGGAACAATATCTAGAGGCTGTTTGATCCCTCAGGGATAGCCACTTATGCTATGATGGGTGAAATTATCATACTAATAATTATTTTGTTTAAGTATCTTGCACAGCATATCTCCAGGTAGTGTTCCATAAATAAGGTGAACAACTTGGTGCTGATGGCTTTAGAAAATCCTGATTGTGCCTCCACAAGAAAGTGATCAATGCATGGATGACAAAGATCCTTGAGACCACCATGTAGGCTGATATGTGTGACATGCCTCCAGGGTGACACTCATCAAGGGCTGGTAGTCAATGACAGGTAAGATCCTGAAAGATGGGATAACCTAAGACAGGCACAGTCTAGTATACTGGGAATCCTCCAAGGTGAGGTTAACAATGGTACCCCAGCTCCCACTGGACTGTCAAAATTTAAAAACAGAAGGGTGGGTATATATATATATATATATCAGGAATGGAGGGACTGCCTCTATGTAAATACTGGAAACCTCACAGCAGCAAAAGTATCTCATGCTGGAGAACCTAACTGAGGACTGCCTGAGAGACCAAGAATTGCTGGTGCAGACAATGCCAGTCAATTAGGAACTGCTGTTTAGAAGAAATGCTTTCTTGGGATCACTGGCAGCATGGGTGGAGGGTATTAAAGGAGCTTGCAGCAGTGTTTAGGGAGCTTGTTGAAGAATTTCTCACCTGTTCCCAGAGTCTGTGTGTTTGGTTCCCCCACTACCTCATCTCCAACCTCCAAGGCCAGGTAGGGACAGGTGATAAGTAGTTCATGGCACAGGCAACAAGAACTTAGTCAATAGGCCAAAACAGCATTTTGAGTCAAGTAGAAGACACAAGACTCATGGATCAGAAAGGAGATTGTTACCATTAGTGCATCTGTAGCTAGATGTCAGTAACATGCTGGTGTTTCATAGTCCAATCTCTAGTGGGCAACTGGATTAAATCCAGGTGGATATATTATGATTTTTATGAAAGGAGAGAAAACAAGCTACAGATCACAACCCAAATATAATTGCCCTTAACAATGCCTATCATTGGATGACAGGGGTGACACTATTCCTCTTTTCCAAAACTATATAAACACCCTTTAAAAGAGAGAGTACTACTCTCACCCTTCTTTTTGAGATTCATATATCCCTTTTGAGCCCTCCTTGTTAAATAGCTTCTTTGGGTCTGTAGATTGTAGCATGGTTATTCTTTACAGCTAATATCCACTTATAAGTGAGTACACACTATGTCTTGTCTTTCTGGGTCTGGGTTACCTCACTCATGATAATCTTTTCTAGTTCCATATATTTGTTTGTAAATTTCACAATGTGATTATTTTTAATTGCTGAATAGTATTCCATTGTGTATGTGTACCATATTTTCTTAATCCATTCTACAGTTCAAGGACATAAAGGTTGTTTCCAGTTTCTGGCTATGATTAATATAGTTGCTATGAAAATAGTTGAGCAAGTGTCTTTGTGGTAATGGTGGAGCATCTTTTGAGTATATTACCAGGAGTGACATAGCTGGGTCTTGAAGTAGATCCTCGTATTTTGAGAAAATGTTAAATTGATTTCTAAAGTGTTTATACCAGTTTGCTCTACCCCCAGCAATGGAAGGTTGTGGGGATTTGGATGGCAATAGGTGGGATCAGGTGGGGGAGGACAGAGGGAGAGAGTACTGGGAGAAACTGGAAGAGGACAGAGGGAGAGAGTACTGGGAGAAACTGGAAGAGGACAGAGGGAGAGAGTACTGGGAGAGACTATGAGAGGACAGAGGGAGAGAACACTGGAATGGGAGGGACAGTTCTGGAGTGAGCTAGAAACTTAGTACAGTAGAAACTCCCAGGAATCTATGATGATGACCCTAGCTAAGCCTACCAAAAATGGGGAATAATATGGAACTTAAATCAGCCATCTCCTATAACTAGGCAAGACTTCCAATGGAGGGATTGGGACACCAACCCAGCCACAAAAACTTTGACTTACAATTTGACATATCTACATGATATGCTTGGGTAAAAATAAGGTATCAATTGAGGGAGTGGCCAAACAATGACTGATCCAGCTTAGGACCCATGCCATGAGAGGGAGAGCCCACCTCTGATTGTGTTGATGGAGTTTTGCTATACTTGCAGACAGAAGCCTAACATAACTATCATCAGAGAGGCTTTACCCAGCCACTGGTGGAAACAGGTGCAGAGACTCACAGCCATACATTAGTTGGAGCTTGGGGAATCCTGCAGAGGAGTGGGAGGAAGAATTGTAAGAGCCAGAAGGATCAAGGACAACACAAGAAAATGCACATAATCAACTATCCTGGACCCACAGGAGCCCACAGAGACTGAACCACTAACTACAGAACTGACATAGGCCCTCTGCACATATGTAACAGATGTAGCTTGGTCTTCATGTGGAGTCCTAAAAGCAAGAGCAGGGGCTGTCTCTGACTCTGTTGCCTAGTTTTGGGATCTTTTCCTCCTATTGGTATGACACATCTAGCATTAGTAGGAGAAGATGCTACTAGTCTTGTTGTAACTTGATATGCCAAGGCTGGTTGATATCCATGGCCACCCCTTTTCTGTAGGGAAAGTGAGGAGGAGAGGAGGTTAGGGTAGAGGGTTTTGGGGAGCAGGACTGGGAGGAGAGGATGGAAACTGCAATTATAATATAAAATAAATTAATTAAAATTAATTAATAATTAATTTTTTTTGTTTTTGTTTTTTTGAGACAGGGTTTCTTTGTATAACCCTGGCTGTCCTGGAACTCACTTTGTAGACCAGGCTGGCCTCAAACTCAGAAATCTGCCTGCCTCTGCCTCCCAAGTGCTGGGATTAAAGGCATGCTCCACCACTGCCCAGCAATAATTAATTAATTAAAAAAAACTGAAGAAAAAGAGAGAGTGAGCATACTAGAACAATCTTCACTTCAAACTCCTAACCACGAGTAGGATGACCTCTGAGATGGGGAAGCAAAGGATTTGGGCAGATTCTGATAGGCAGGCAGATGGAAAGATAATAGTTACAGTAAACATTCAAAATGTCAGGTTCTTCTTCACCTTGATAAACTGAGACCAAGGCTGGCATCTTAAAAGAAAGGTGTGAGTGATTTTTATTTTTCCTGTGTAACCCTCTGCCTGAGAAAAGCTCAAATAGTTTATGCCTGACCAGGACTTGTTTATTTACCATAAGGTTGTGGAGGTCTTGGCTTCCCTGACTTTGAAAAACAAAAACTGTCCAACTCTAAACTGATGCAGGAAGACCTCCTCAAGACACTTAAGACATCCTTGAAGGCAGGTGGTCATGCTTCCTAACTCCTCTGCTTTGGTCCTCTCCCTCTCCCTCTCCCTTCCCCCTCCCCCTCCCCTCCCTCTCCCTCCTATCTGTCTCTCTCTCTCTCTTTCTGTGTCTCCTTTTTCCTCATCTCTCTCTCTCTTTCTGTCTCTCCCTCTCCCTCTGTCTGTCTGTCTGCCTGTCTGTCTGTCTGTCTCTTTCTCTCTCTGTCTCTCTGTCTCTCTGTCTCTGTCTCTCTATGTGTGTCTCTCTCTCTGTGTGTCTTGTTGTGTTTATTTCTTCATCCCTGAAACAAGCCTTGCTTTACTAGCTAAGCATAGAAGAAAGAAAAATGGAAGAAAGCATAGCCTGCCAACATACAATGCTTCCATTATCAGGATGTTCATAAATCTATGATTCATGGAGAATTGTGGTCGAGCACAATTGTACTCTAAAATCACACATGGCAGTTGTGGTAAACAGTGGAATGACATATTGGCCAATAGAGAACTGAAACACTCCTGTGTGGGTAGTTTACAAAGAGATACTCACCTCTCTACTCTCCAGCTATGGAGGATAGACTGTGACAACCAAAGAAAATATTTCTGTGTCACTTACTACAAGGAAAAGCCCTCCCCAATGTTACAAGACAGCATCTGTCAGCCTGGACTTCTCTTCCACTCATTTTGTGGGCTGATATGTAAGTTAACTCTTTCCTTCCTATATAGCTCTACTATCTACTCAATCCTTGGAGGCAAACTGACATAAAACTAGTACACCATGATGAAGGAAGTAGAAGGCAGAATTTTCATTCCCCTTCTGTTACCTGTAGCATCTTCTGATGTATGTTTTCACAGTTTTCTTACTTAAGGTTATAAATGTGTGTGTCTCTGTATTTGAGTTTCTATTTTTATGTATACAACAGGTAATGGGTTTATCCCTAACATGATTTTAAATATTTTTAATGTTAAGGCAGAATCTAAGGTTGTATCCACAACTTTTTATGAATACATGACCAAAACATAGCGATTACTGACTTAGAGGGACTAATATGAACATTTACTAAGTCCCCCTATTGAACTGTGTTCCTAATATATACTCACTCTCTCCTAATGCCTCTTCTTCAAGCTTGCTGTGCTCTCAGAATGAAGTCAAACAAATATGACAGTCAATTGACCAGTACTAAAAAGGATTAACTTTCTATGACTGAGAGATTAGGAACTGCTACTTTACATATAAAAAATTGGAACAAAGAAGACAGGTGCTGCAATCTCAGGCACTACACCTAGCCCTGTAACTCACATAAAGACCACAGCTGCTCCAAGGGGTTGCAAGAAGAGAGTGGTAAACAGTGCATTATGGGAAATTTTGGCTCTGGTTACAGAGCATCTTATGTGGAAGGTTCAAATCCCTTTACACAAGGTTCTCTTACATACCACTCTATCCTCCTAAACTCCTATCTTGAAGTAGGTATAATTCCAGCAAGGATACAAATAATTTACTGACACTGACACAGATGTCATGGGCTGAGGAAGAAATGCAGTCACAGGCTCAAATCATCCTCCCACCTAAGCTTTCCTTTCTCCTGTATGTAAGAGGAGGGGTTGGAATAAGTCATGGGAAGTGATGTGGGAGTCAGAAACTGGGATGTTCTATGGCAGACAGGCAGGTAACACACAGCTCTTAAACAGACTTAAAATTATGATTTTTGCGGGAAGACACATGAAAGTGACCAGTTCTGGATTTCTGATCTAAGGCAGCATCTTAAATATGTTAGATATTTTCTAGG
Source organism: Mus minutoides (assembly GCA_902729485.2). NCBI lineage: Eukaryota > Metazoa > Chordata > Mammalia > Rodentia > Muridae > Mus > Mus minutoides. The sequence goes on along the minus strand of CACVCL010029774.1, from coordinate 55,409 downwards.
TGACTTTTTCAGGAGCTAGCTGTGAATTGGTTCCTTAGGAAACTCTACACACATGGTAAAGATATTATTTGAATACTGACAGAAGTTATTTTATGTTGGTTTGAATTTTCATGATTGAAATTATAAAATTGATGTATTGTAAATAAACTTTCTTTTGTTGTAACAAGAACAACATTATGCAGTGAAGTTAAAATAAGAACTGTATGTATTTGGGGCTGGAGAGATAGCTCTTTGAGTAAGACCATTGCTCCACAAACATAAAGACCTGGGTTTGGGCCTCAACACCAATGTAAATAGCTGGACATGGCCAAACACACACACACACACACACACACACACACACACACACACACATACACACACACAAGCACACACCTGTAACCTTAATGCTATGGAACATAGAGACAGGAAAATTGCTAGGGTTTATTAGTTCACAGCCTACCTTGAGAAAATCTGTGACACAAAAAGAATGAAACAGAGAGTTATGGACCAAGATATTTAATGTCTCATCTGATGTCCATATGTATATACAAGTGCACTCACCTGTACATGTATGTGTGTATAACATACACATTTATAAATAAAGAGTTTTGTATTTTAGTAATATAAATTAAATACATTTATAGCACCAAATGAACCCTTAATTACAGTTATTTAGTTTAAATATGTACATTTGCTTCTTATGCCCCATTTATACTAAGTAACTCCATCACTAATTCATACATCATTGACTTTAGTAGCTGTCTTTTTGAGTCTTTTGGAAAATTAGACCAGTGATAGATGTGAAATCCAGAGCTGGAATGAGAGTGGGGTTTTGCACTTAGAGAACAGGATTGACTCTTTCAACCATTGGGCAGAAGCAGAAATGACTGGGTCATATTTAGATGAGGACCCTCTTCCTAGACTGGTGCTAAGGAAGATGTTGAGTTTCAGTAATGGAGGATTCCATACAATGTTCAGGATCTATCAGAATAGACTTTCAGTCTCACATCTGGAACCCTTTTGTCCAGTTGACTCTAGGAAAAGTATCAAATTCTCACATAAAATGATGTCTTCCTTGTCCCCTTATAATTTCTATAACTCATATCTTGATAATCATCACTGATACTTTTTCTGCCTTGTGGAAAAGGGTAGGGAGGCCATTTCTTGCTTTGTTATGAAGCTAAATGAGGATTTGGCCCAGAGTTGCGGCTCACATGCCCTCGCCATGTCTTTCTAGTCATCATGCTCCATGACCTCATTATCTGAGTGGCATCTTACTAACATCTTTGGGGTCATTGATGTAGCCAATAGCTCCATAGGGGCTCTTCAGGAGGAAATCTCATTTATTCCATTATTTCTGGTGAGCAACTGCCCTACATTGAGAGAAGCAGATGGAAAAAGCTTGAAGCTTGGGTTGGAAAGCTCAGCTAGTAAAAATGCAGGATCAATAAAGTCAAGGTCAGGACATTGTTCTCTGTGGTAATCAGGGAGCAATTCCAAGGGAAAAGGAAAATTTCAGAGGCAGCAATTTAAGCTGTACTTTGGCCAATGACCTCTGCCATCATGAGGCCCAGGTGAGAAGATGAATGCTGATAAATTTGCCCATCAACTAACTCATTAGTCTAAATGATTAGTTAATACCTGTGGTTGCTCCTGACAATCCTTTGGGGCAGAGAGGAAACTTAGGCAGTGAAAATTACAAGGATAAATAGGGTTATAGGCTCCCCTATCTGTGCTAGTAAGAACAGAAAACTACAAGACCCATGAGATGGGAGTATGGCAGTGAAGGAGAAACTCTGAAATTGTTCCATGCTATTTTTGTTGACATGTACGGGAATATTCCTCAGAATGGAGCAGGAAAAGATTCACATAAGAAGTGGGTTGTTCATGGACAGCAACATCTCAGTCAAGAGCAGAGGTGCTCACAGGGTCAGCTCCAGTTCAAATAGAGATTGGAGAGGATGAAATTGCAGCAGTATTCAGAAGAAAGATCTTAACGATGTGAACAAGAGTAACATCCCTGTGTGCAGATACAGGTTGATTATGTATATGCTTGTTCTATTTTATTATGAAGCAGGATTTACTATGCAGCCCTGGGTTATCTGGACCCTTCAATGGCTTTAAAGTCATAGAGACTCACCTGACTGCCTCCTGAGTCCTGAGATTAAAGGTATGTGTCAACAACATTTCCTGCTTATGTCCAGGTTTTTTAGTGAAGAAGAAATGTGAAAAGATGTGGTAGTTTGAATTAGTGTTAGATCCTTAGTGTGCAGAATCAGAAGGTCTGAGTCAATTCAACCTGATGTCATCTGATAGAATCATGTGTTCCAGGAAGATGAGTCAGAAGGGTGGGACCATTTCACTCAAGGTTTTCTAGTTAGGCATCTAATTTGTGTATATTTAGCAATATTTCCTTTGATAAGCATTCTGGGAAAGAAAAGAGAAATTGGTAGTGGCAGGCAACTCTGGGACAAGGCAGCAACCTGGGATGGGGGAGGCTCTGGAAGGTTATAGGGGTGACCCTAGCTGGGACTCCTAGCAGCACGGTGTACAGAGCCTGAAGTGGTCACCTCCTGGAGTCAGGCAGGACTTCCAGTTGAGGGAGGGGGACACCAACCTATGCACGAAACCTTCACCCAGCATTTGCCCTGCCTACAAGACAAAGACAAAGCAGAGACAAAGACAGAACAGAGATTGAAGGAATTGTCAACCAACAACTGGCCCAACTTGAGATCCATCTCAGGGGAGAACATCAACCCCTAACACTATTATTGATACTCTGCTATGCTTACAGACAGGAATCTGGCACAACTGTCATCGAAAAGGCTTCTTCCAGAACCTAATGGAAACAGATGCAGAGACCCACAGGCAAACATTAGGAAGAGCTCAGGGAGTCTTGTAAAAGAGTCAGAGAAAGGTTGAAGGAGCACGAGTGGTCAAGGACACCACAAAAAGACCTACAGAGTCAACTAACCCAGATCCATGAGAGCTCTCAGAGACTGAACCACCAGCCAAAGAGCATGTATGAACTACACCTAGGCCTCTTACACATATGTAGCAGTCGTGCAGCTTGGTCTTTATGTGGGTTTCCCAAGAACTGGAGTGAGGGCTGTCTCTGACTCAGACTCTCTTGTCTGCCTTTGGATCCCTTTCCCCTAGTGGAGTTACCTTGTCTAGCCTCAGTGGAAGTGCTTAGTCATGATGAGACTTGATGCGCCAGGGCAGGATGGTACCCAATGGTACCCAGGAAAGGTGTTCCCCTTCTCTGAGAAGAAAGAGAGGGTAGAATGTACAAAGGGAGTGAGAGGGTAAGATTTGGAGTAGAGGATGGAGGGGGCTGTAAAGTGAATAAATGAATTAATGAAAAAATAGTATGAAGACTAGTTCCATGAACTGGGTAGCATGGGTGATATATGATATATTTATCTGATTTTGAAGTAAAATACTTTTTATAACTACTTATATTCATAATACACCAGTATGTAGGCAGTTAAGCATACTCACTATCAGCAGGTATTACATTACAGTCAGTCTAACAACTCAAAGAAAACCAAAAATATACTATAAGAAATCCTGTCTTTTGTATTCATTTATTGCTATTTTACAGGCTGTTTTAAAAGTTCTATATTTTGCAGAGATTATCCTCTTAAGTTTGGAAAATTAAAGATGTATTTTAAACAATATGCATGATCTGGAAGAAGCAACATTGGAAGTAATCTCTATCCCGATGCCTAACACAGAACATTCACTAGTGACTCCAAACCTACAGCATACAACTATCTCATGCAGTTCTGATGCTTCAAGGATTGCCTGGATTATTAATTATTACCAGACTCTCACATGCTGGTCACACATGATCAGATGATAATCTAGACTAAAGAGAGTCTCAGTGAGGGACTGTCTGTATCAGCTTGGCCTAAGGCATGTCTTTATTATGTGAATGGTCGAGGGAAGATCAACCCTATTGTGGGCAGGACCATTCCACAGATTTGGATCTAAATTTGTATAAGAATGGAAAAAGTGAACTGTTTACTGGCATGTACATATTAATTCATTTTTCTCTGTTCTTGAGTGTGGAGATTGTGTGACTAGTTGACTCAAGCTCTTTGTCCCTTAACTTTGTCACATTCTATAACCTAGCCAAATGGACCTGACTCTCTCAAGTTGTTTTTGGTATTTTGTCTCAGTAAATCAAGAGCAATGTAGGACAAGGCGGATTTTCAGAGTTTTTGGGAATCTAAAGATTGCTGTTCGACTTCACTAAAGAAATAAGGCAAGCATATAAGATGTCATAGGAGATAAATACAACCATAAAGCTTACATTCCCATGACAGATTCTGATAAAGTTAGTAGGTAAGGAAACTGGCCACTAATTCCATGTACCTTTAGAATTTTTTTTTTGTACCTTTAGGATTTAAGCACATCTAATTATATCAACACAGATAGGAAGGATAACATACTATATTTTCCATGATAGTACTAAAGGATTTCTAAGAAACTGGCAAACTCACAAAGATTTTTAAAAATCAGAATGTTAGAGATAGCTTGGTGAATAAATTTTGTGTAGTATAAATGTGAGGGCTAAAGCATCCATATAAAAGCCCAAGAGGCCAGGTGCTCATATTTTATATAAGCCCATGGAGAGCAGAGACAGAAGATCCCCTGAATCAGTTAGACACTGCCTTAGTAAATAAAGTGGAAAGCAATTAGCAAAAACACTGGATATCAAATTCTGGCTTGCACTTACCTGCATACCAACACATATACATATATACATCCTACACCACACACACATACATCTGAGAACAGTATACTAGATTCTCAAAAGTGTGTACTGAAATGTGAATTTTATACAACTTTGGCTTTCAACTGTGCAATAACAAATCATGGTTCTAACTGCAGTTTTGATTAAGTGTATATAATCAATCATGTTTAGTAAGGAGCACTTCAAATCTAATTGTTCCATAAAATATCAATCTAAACTTGGAAGCTGACCCCTACTTTCAAATCAATTTCCATTTTGTGAGCAGGAGCAGGTGCTGGAGCAGTTTTCAAAGTGACTGTACTTAAGCTCACTTCTGGTGAATGGCGATTGATTTATTACTGTGTGCATTTTTTTTATCAAGACAAGAGGACTCCAAGGACCTACTGGATACTTTAATCTGTATTTTATTTGTATGATCAAGCCAAAATATTTTTCCCCTAGAGGAAAACCTTGAGATGGGATTTTTCATACCTTATCTTCATATTTAAAGTACAAAGAGTTATAGATTCATACATTCCACAAATTGCATGAAGTCATAGAATAGTATTTATCAAACTGTGACTGTTTTGTATGTGGTACCTATTTTCTGAGGTTTCTCTGGGCCATGGGATGAAAATCTTGTGTTAAACTAGGTGTGTATCATGGGATCGGGTTCAAATTTGTTCTTATTTAATCTCTTTGATATTCAGTTGACTTGTCATCAAAATGAGGAAGGAGGGACTCAATTTGTTAATGTATATTTATATGAAATTCAGGTGAACAAGAATGATTAAATTAAGACCTTTGAGAATAGAGAAGGTATATTTTTTATTATTTACTTTTATTAATTTATTCTGTCCTATATTGCATCCCCAACCAGTTTCCCTCCCCTCTTCTTCTCCAAGTCCCTCTCTCCCCATTCACTCCTTCTGTTTCTGTTCACAATCGGGCAGTGCTCTGAGGGATATCAGCTAAGCATGGCATATCACATTGCAATAAAAGAAAGTACCTCCTCTCATATCCAGGCTGGACGAGTCAACTTAGTAGAAGGAAAAGGGTTCCTGCATTAGAAAGAGCTTGCACTCCCTTTGTTAAAAGCTCCACAAAACACAAACTTATAGAACTATAATACACACACACACACACACACACACACACACACACAGAGAGAGAGAGAGAGAGAGAGAGAGAGAGAGAGAGAGCCTAGGTTAAACCCATACAGTGTCTCTGATTTTCAGTTTAGTCTCAGTGAACTCTTTTGAGTCCAGATTTGTTGATTCTGTGGGTTTTCTGTGGGTTCTTGACAACCCTTTGGACTCCTACAATCCTTCCTCCCCTTCTGAAGACATATTTTAGAGAATTTTCCCTGATCATATTTGTACCACAGACAAAAGAGAAGGTAGATTTCTCTATATCCTTTATCAATTCTAAATGTAATAATTATTCTGTGTGTGTTTTTACCCTTTGATACATACAGATAACTTCAAAGCTTGATAAATGTCATAAAATTTTGGTGAAATTGAAGATAAAATTGAGCTAGAAAATACAGTAGTAGATTAATGTTTTATAGCTGTAGAAGAGTGAAAAATTATGAAATGTCCCTTAATTTTCTATGCCTCCTTTCTCATTTAGGGATGAAAATTTAGCTCTGAACTCTCATGAGATTAAAGCAGAAAGAAAAGGCTAACTACGAATAAAACTTATGTACTTCAAAAATTATACATTCTTTTACCAGGATTGAAATAATAGCATTTAGTTCCAAACAGTATTGCTCACCTCTTGTTTCATTGTGGGTATTGTATAAGCATCAGAGACATAGGAAAAGAGAGAGAAGTTTTTTTAATGAGGGAATATAATGGAGTAACATCAGAGATACACCACATTCTTTCTTAGATTGATACTTTATTCCTGGCAGGCAGTTCATCACTAGCCCCATGTTGATGCTACAAACATTTTCATCTATTTCTCCAGACAGAACATCATGCAATCACTATTCCCATTCCCAAGCTGCTCACACATCTCATTGACCAACAGATAACTCCCAGAGGCTGGCAACTCAAAGCAAAGGAAACTCCAAATGGAAGATACTGTTTCTTTTCTCCCTCAAGTAATTCAGAATTAGTTTTACCTTGAAGAATCCACACTGGCACAGAACTGGGCTGACTCAGTAATGAACATCTCATTTTTTTACATGGATTTTTTTCTTTTTTCTTTTTAAAAATTTATTGCATATTTTATTTATTTAATAATAATATTTAATATTATTATTAGCCCAGAAACCTAGACTACCCAAGAAACAATTTACTAAACACATGATACTCAAGAAGAAGGAAGGTCAAAATGTGGACACGTCACCCCTTCCTAGAATTAAGAACAAAGCACACATTGAAAGAGTTAAAGGGAGCATTTGTGCAGCTCAATCCAAAGGATGGACCCAACAACTGCAGCTGCCAGGGATCCATCCTAGAATGGAAATAATGAGTGTGAGAGCTATGTTTACTCTGTTCTAAACAATATACAATACATACATGTTTAAAAAACCTTAGGGTACTTAATAGTATGTATAAGTTTTATATTTCTACATATAATTTAAAACAAATTTAACTTAAATTAAAAGACATAGTGTATTTCAAACTGTGTACTAATTATTAGCCCCATTGCTTAAAAGTTTTTTCTATTTTGTTTTACTTTTTAAAGGTTTTCTTTTATTTCTCTTTTTTATTGGATATTTTATGTGCTTGTATATCAATGTTATCCCCTTTCCCAGTTCCCCATTTGGAATCCACCTACCCTATTCCCTTCCCCAGGCTTTTCTGAGGGTGCTCTGCAACCCACCCAACCCCTCTCACCTCACCGCCCTGGCATTCCCCTACACTGAGGCAATGACCCTTCACAGAAGACCAAAGGCCTCTCCTCCTACTCATGCCATCCTCTGCTACATGTGGCTGGATTGATATGTCCCTCCATGTGTACTCATTGGTTGGTGGTTTTGTAGTCCCTGGGAGCTCTGGGGGTTCTGGTTGGTGATATTATTATTCTTCCTATGAGATTGCAAACCCCTTCAGCTCCTCAGTCCCGTCACTAGCTCCTTCATTGGGGTCCCTGTGATTAGTGCAATGGTTAGCTGTGAGCATCCACATCTGTATTTGTCAGGCTCTGGAAGAGCCTCTCAGGAGACAGCTATAACAGGTCCCTGTCAGCAAGCACTTCTTGTCATCCACAACAGCTGGGTTTGGTGACTGTATATGGGATGGATCCTGAGAATGGGCAGTCTCTGCATGTCCTTTCCTTCAGTCTCCATTCCACCATTTGTCTCTATTATTTCCTTTAGACCCAGAATGGGTTAAAAATTTGGAGATGAGTGGTTGGCCCGATCCCCCAACCAGAGGCCTTGCCTAACCTCTGGATATGCTCTCTACAGGTTCTCCCTTCCTTTTGTTGGATATTTCAGTGCATCCCTGTTGGGTCCTGGGAACCTCTTGCTTTTTTGGCATCTGGGACTTGCTGGTGGCTATTCCCAGTTCCCCATCCTCCATTGCTACACACATCTGTTCAAATTGTTGACAGGAAGTGATTTGAACTCAGAGTATTGCTTTTCTGGTGTGTTGGTGTATTCAGGATTTGCTGTGGTGTGAGAACTGGGTTCTGATGTTGCCAAGTAGCCTTGGTTTCTGTTGCTTATGTTTTTGCTCTTGCCTACCTCAATATGATTATCTCTGGTGTTAGTTGGTCCTGCTGTCTCTGACTAGAGCTTGTCCCTACTGTGTGTCTGTGAACCTGTGATCTTAGGTGTGTAAGTGCTCCTGGGAGACCATTTCTCTTAGCACAGGATTTGTGTATGGAAATCTGTATCATAGGGCTAGGTGTGGGGTACAAATGGAGACCAGAAGGATTCTTTCCCTGGCTGCTCTATGGTTTCTGTGCCCTGTGCACTCCTGGTGGGTCTCTTTTTGGCCAGTTATTGGAGCAAAAGTGGTGGCCTCACCTGTGAGTTTGGAAGTGACAGCACTCTTGGGAGATGACCAGCTCTCTCTGGATGGGATTTGGTTATGGAGGGCTGTGGGACAGCCTTAGTTCCAGGGCGCAAATGGAAACTGGAAGAATCCTGTCCCTGGTTGTTTCACAGTTTCTGTGCCCTATGGGCTCCTGGTGAATCCCTCTTTGGCCAGTTATTGGAGCAAAAGTGGCAATCTTACCTGTGAGCTTAGGAGTGGCTTAGGAGTGACAGCACTCCTGGGAAACCAGCCTTCTTTGGGCAGGATTTGGGTATGCAGGGCTGTGGGACAGCCTTAGCTCTAGGGCTCAGATGAACACATGGATTATTTTTAAAAGTTCTTTTCACTTTGATGAAGATTTGAAATAAAGGATCAGATTTCTCAACTAGCCCTTGCCCACATGTTCATGTCTTCCACATTGTCAACAGCCCTCATCAGATCAGCGCATTTGTTATAGTCAATGAACCTACACTGCCACATTGCTGTTACCTGGAGATGTTTCTCATTCTTGTTTTAGTCCCTATATTTTTGAGCCAGCGTCTCATAACCTGTATCTTCTATTGTGACTTTATCCAGGATTGTTCTCTCTCCAAAAATCTTCTGATGCTTTATCTAATCCTTCCCTTATCCCCAGTCCTTGGAAAGCTTAGTTTTTGGTAAGGTCTTATGAAGAAAATTTTACTTTTCCTGAATGCATAAAGTCAGCTCAAGTGTTTGGCTTGTTGGGCTAGCTTCTTTCATTTAGTCATATGTATTTTGAGTTCTTTCACATATTTTCTTGGATCCAGCATTAGGTTTTAGTACAGAGTCACATTCCCCCCACCCCCATGCAGTAGGTTTTTTTGTTTTTGTTTTTGTTCATTCACATGTTGAAGGATGCCAATTCTTAGAAATTAAGACTAAGGCTACTATAAATGTCAGTATGTAAGTTTTATGTATACATAAGTGCTCAACTCATGTGGGCAAATCATCACAAGCCCAGTATTTAGATGATGTTAGCTGTTATGTTTAGTTTTCAGCAAACTGCCAACTTGTCATCTATAATGTCTGTGAATTTTATACTCTCACCTACACAATTTCCTGTTGTTCATGTGCTTGGGGTTTGCTTTCCCAATTTCCTTTATTTTCTCTTTGTGACTTTTTTGTAGCACATAAATAATATATTAAGTATAACAATTTGCCTGACAGTCTGTTTCCTTAGAAACCCGGGCTAAGGTGTTTCACACTTATACTATACTACTTAGAAGATGGCCAAGACACTTAGAGACATCCGCCAGCATCCTCACTCTTGGGTAGCAGTAGAGGGAGCACTTGGAAAACTGAGAGTCCTTCCACATAGTGCAAAAAGCAAATAACAGCCATGAGTCAAGACATAAGTAAGTGGGTCATGGAAGCTGGTCTCTGATCCTGGGAACTTTTTCAGAGTTGGGTAAACTCGACCAATCCCTTCTAACAATTTATTTTACTGGAGTAAAGGGAAGAACGCTCGTTGCCTATCATTAGTGCTGACTAATTGGAGCCAAATATATAATCTGCAGCAGTAAAGGACTGTGCAGTCAGTGCTCTGAGGGAAACAAAATATTTCATATCCTTTAGGGGACTATAAAGTAAATTGTCTTTCACAAAGGCTGACACTTAGGATAGAGAACGTACTCTCCCCTAAGAATCTATAACTGTAGGCAGTCTGAATCCACATTAAATAGCTGGATCAAAATGCTTCAAGTTGAGAATTTATTTTAAAGTGATCCCAAGCTGGTAGTACCCCAAGATACTGGCAGAAAGAAATATGAATTCTCTCTTATGAAATCTACTTTCAAGCTTCAAAACAATCCCCACAGGTAACATTTCAAGATATATAAGTTCAGAACCTAAAATTCACAAACAAACAAACAAAGCACTATAGGTGAGCCAGGAAATAAAACTCCAGCTAAAATTTGGCATGCAAAGGCTTTGAATTCTGATACTTCAAGACAAGTCATATTTTCAATGTGTTTAATAAGATAAGTGAAAGCTTTGGATGCAGCAGTGGAGACAAGTGTCTTAGAATTATCAAGAAGATTCTAAGATGAATTGAACAGCATGAAACAGAGTATCTAAGTATTAAAGTAACATAATGCAATGGTATTTGAAATTTAAAGTTCAGAATACAAATTTAATAATATTTTTGATGTTTTTGGTGAGATAATTAATGAGCTGGAAGATTTAAAGTTGAGAATTCTACCTAGAATACCGGGAACAGAAGACAAGCTGAAACAGAGCTTTAGAGTCATCTACAGTCATAAATTATTAAATAAGAAGACAATAAAGATTATATTTATTTTAATCACTTTAGCTTTCTAAAGATATTTTAGAATATGATTAATAATTTGTACAAAAAGAATGCTGGTATTATTAATGACAGGTATAGAACTTTCTGAGATAATTGGTATTAATTTACTGTCCCATCAGTGGTCAGGCTGTGAATTACTAAGAGATCAGTGGTGAATTGGAAGTGAATGGAAACCAGCACTATGTCTATTAGGTTCAAGTATAGGGTTTAATTACAAGGAGGGAGAGAAAGCAGTAACTCCATCTCTGACTCTCCAATGTCTAGAATGTTAGGTTTTCTTGGCCAGTGAATTTCTATAGCCCATCAGATCAGTATTCTGTACTAGAAATATCTGGCTCCTGTACAAATAAGAACAGATATATAAAAGTGGGCTTCATGGATACACATGATTGGGTACACACTTAAGCAGAAAGAAGTGCAGACTAAACCAGGAACAGGAAAAGATCTTCTCAAATAACACAGGGGCCAGGACTCCCTACCTCTTTGCAAAGGAGTGCTCTGGTTCTGGGGTCACTCTTCAGTAACTATGGTCTAGGAGCTGTGTGGTAACTTTATGGTTCCTTGAGCTTCACCAATAAATATTATGTATCTCTTTTCATTTATTTCAATGTTTTTCCCCTGTATTTTGTCTTTAAAACATTCACTGTTGTTTGAAAATTTAAAATATTTTGGAGACTTATTCCTGAATACTTTATATCTTTTTGTTTGTCTGGTTGGTTTGGTTTCCACTTATCTATCTATCTATCTATCTATCTATCTATCTATCTATCTATCTATCTATCTATCTGTCTGTCTGTCTGTCTGTCTGTCTGTCTGTCTGTCTGTCTGTCTGTCTGTCTATCTATCTATCTATCTATCTATCTATCTATCTATCTATTCACTTTACAAACAATATCTGCCCCTTCTTTTCCCACTCCCTGCCACACACAGTTTCTTCTCCCATTCCTTCCTGCTGTTCATCTCTGAGAAAAGGGATCCCCCTTCCACTGGGTATTAACACACTCTGGAATATTAGGTCACTTCAACACTCGGTGCTTCCTCACCCATTGAGGTCAGACAAGGCAGCCTAGTTAGGAGAACAGGGAATAGGAACTTCACAGGAAGACCAACAGAGTCAACAGTTATAACATTTTAATTATGTCATAAATAGTATTACTTTAATATTTTATTTCAAAATTAATCTTTCTAATCCATAGACATGCAACAGGTTCAGGGACAGCCCTAACTCTAGTTGTTGGGAGATCCACATGAAGACCAAGCTACATATCTGCTACATATGTGCAGGGAGCCTAGTTCCAGCCCAACCCTCATGGTTGGTGGTCTAGTCTCTTGAAGCCCCCAAGGGTCCATGTTCACTATGAATAATAGTCTGCTATGCTTGTACACATGAACCTAGCAAAATAGTACTTCTAGCGGCTCTACCTAGCATCCAATTGAAACAGATGCAGAGAGCCATAGCCAAATATTAGATGGAACTTCGGGGAATCTTGTGGAATAGCTGGGGGAAGGACTTAGGGATATGAAGAGAATAGGGACTTTACAGGAAGACCAACAAAGTCAACACTTATAACATCTTAGTTATGTCATAAATAGTATTTCTTTTAATATTTTATTTCAAAATTAACCTTTCTAGTTTTATAAGCAGAGTAAAATTCAACTTGTTATTGACCTGAAGTTATAATTTGTTTTTGTATTCAGTTTCTTAGAATGTGTGGGGTTTTTCTAAGCTAACAATCAGTACATTTGCAAATAAAATGTTTTGCTTCCCAGAAGGGAGTGGTTCTCATTCTAAGGCCCTGTTCCACAATTGGTTCTTGATTTGCCAGTAAAGAAAGCTGGGGACCAACTGCTGGGCATAAAGTACAGATGAGATTTCCGGGTCCCAGGAGGAAAAACCCATATGTGAGGAAGGAGAAAAGTTCTTTCTGCCATGCTTTGGAGGAAGAAGAATGCAACAACCATGTGAAGTCTCAGGAGTGGGGGTTGGGGGGGAGCTAGGGAGTGTGGCCACCACTACAGGTTGGTGGCCAAGGATGTTTGGCAGAGTGTTAGGTGGGACTAGCCACTGAGTTTAGGACAGATGGAAAGACAGAGATAATAAATTGGTAAGGGCACACTTTTACAGGTGGGAGATATCTGTGCAATTCTGCTATGAAGGCAAGTTGTAAAGTGATAAACTGTGTATGTGTCTTTTATCTGCAGATTCAAGGGAAGCTAGGAAGGGGCTGTTAGCTCAGCCCACTCTGGAGCAAAAGGTGGTAGCAATAAAACTATATGGAACACTTCCATATCCAATGGCTTTTATTTGTTGCTCTTTTCTTCCTGTCCTGGAACTCCAATAAGACAATGAGCAGTAGAGATGTGCATTTCCCACATCGTTGGGCTTCCCATCTCACTGGGTTTGTAGACAGTCTTAACTAAATTGGAGGCATTTGCTTTCTATTCCTAGTTTGCTCTCTATTCCAAGTTTTTAAAAAATTATGAATAATTATTAAATGTTGTAAAGTGTGTTTTATGAATGTATTGAGTTAATTTCATGAAACTATATTTAAGGTTTATTTTTATTTTAATGTGAGCATGTATGTTTGTGTGAGTATATGTTACAAGTGTGCAGATTTCCTCAGGGTTAGGGGTCTTAGAGCCCCTACAGCTGGAGTTATAAGCAGTTGTGTGTTGCTTGGCACAGATACTGAGACAAATTTTGGGTCCTCTGAACGAGCAGGGAGCTCCTTTAATCACTACCGAATCATCTCTCCAGCTTATAATATAATATTTTACGCTCATTTGTTGCATGGATACAGACAAGCAGAAACACTTAATAGTAGCTCAAAAACACACCAAATATTGGCTATATTTCCTTCTCTGTTTTGTTTTTTCCCACAATTGTGTCTTCCACAGGTTTCAGACTAGTATACCTCGCAACCACTTGAAAACTGAATCAATAGTTGGGTGTATTTACTTAAGAGAACTCAGAGACAGATGGCTTTGTTATTGAATACTCCCAAATTTATAAGGAGCAGATAGACTTGAGCGGATACAGATTACAAGAGTAAACTGCTGCCTACGAGAACATCCTAACCATGCTACTCAGACTAGGGCACTTGGAAAACAATTAAAGAAAATATAATTCACAAACACAGAATTAAAATGATAAACTCAGTAGCAAACTGAACTCATTAATTTAGAAAAAATACCCAGTTTGTATTGTTTTCTAGCATATTAGCTTAGCTTTAATTTTTAATCATAATTTACATATCTTTTCCCATTAACAAATTCAAGAAAAAATGGTATGTCCTTCACAGAAAATGTAGGAAAATATGGGTGAACTTTGTTGCCCACTCATGATTTTAAAAAAGTTTTGGAAACAGGAAGATAACAGTAGTTTGCATGGTACACACTTGAAATACCAGCTACTCTGAAAGCTGGTGATGCAGGATGATCCCTTAGTCAAAGCCTTCCTGGGCTATAGAGTGAGAACAAAGCTAGACCAGGAAACTCCAGGAGGACCTGCATTAATATAGATGTTGTTTTAAATGCTGGGTTGTAGATGCTTCTTGGTGGTCTATTCTCAATTCTCAGCAATGTAAAACAAACAGATAAAATAATAAACAAGACAAAAATCTGCTTAATTCATGGAAGAACATACAGAAAAAAATCCCAGAATATTGTTAATTCTATAACAATAACTTCAACATGAAAGACAGGGATGTATGTTCTCCCTACTGCTGTGAACTACTACTTTGGAGCATGAATGACCCTCTTTCTCACAATTTCAATTCAGTCCCACTTCCCTTGAATTAGATCTGTGCTCTGGCTTTTGTTCCCCCAGATAGGGTGGTTCCTTCCCTTTCAGAGCAATGGAGCCAACAGAGCTCCAACAGAAGGATATATGCAAACTTAAGATCAGTGACTATGGATGTTAAAAAAAAATGAAACAAACACTGCCAGTATAAACCAGAAGCTACCTGATGTACAAGATGAGATCTGTAGGGTCAGATGCCCTGGGATGTAAGGTGAAAGTACCATGCCAATTAATGGCTAATAATAATGATGTGATAACGGGAAGGCAATAGGGTGGGATGCCCAGATCACTTGGAGGATTCTGGAGACAATCTTGTGAGAATTGATGGTTTCCCCACTTAGTAGCTATTTCTTCTACTCTGCAAAAGGTTAGTAACTAAACTCCCATAAGAGAATGTAATTGCTCTCTTCCAAACAGCATGTAAAAATGTCATTTTACAGTTATGTAGGATTAAGAATCACTTTCTCAGAATCATTGAGATAGTTTCTGATGTGCTGTGATCCAGACATAAAGAAGCCAGACATGGCTGGGGTGGGGGCTGGAAGGAGGGGAGGGAAGGCAGCAAGAGTAAAGGAAGAAGAGGGGGCACATCTGAAGGATAAATTTGAAATAGTGATGTTAGTCTCATTACACATTTCATTTCGGTAAATTTCAACCCTGACTTTGCCACCCTGGCATCATTTGACAATATTTGGAGGCACCTGAAAATTTCAAACTAAATGGGTAGTGTTATCATTATTTAGAGGAGTAGGGGCTAGAGATGCCCCCAAAGACCCTACTAGTGTCATAGGAAGGACCCTGGAACCACAATTCAACAAAGTTCAATGTGTCAAAAGAACTATTAAGAAACATACTTTTTAGCCTTTTAAGACCCAGTTTCCAAGTCAACAAAGACCTCCCGCTGTTACTCCCTACCAGCTGATAGCTGCCAGGAAGTAAAATAAGACAGGCGATCACGTTTTGTTTTTAAACATACTGCTGCTGAGGCACATGTTCTGTATGTATTCATGTTTTCAAGATCTGAGAATGACTGCATTGTTGGTCTCCTTCAAACATCATGCCTGGCAAATAGAAATTGAAATCAATGTGTCCTTGAGCTCCTGATTTTCTTTAACAAATTAATTCCAGACTAAATGGATACCAGTGTCCTGCTGTGTGTTCTGCCATCACTGTCAGAGGATGGGGGGGAGGGAGGGAGGGAGAGAGAGAGAGAGAGAGAGAGAGAGAAACACTAGTGCACAGATCTAATTTTCCTCTTGTAAGAAAAAGACTCAGAGGTGAAACAATTTGTTCTGTTGATGCTTATATATCTGACTACTGGGTACCTGAGAAGGAAAATAAAATCTCCTAAATAAATATAAATATTGTGGTGTCACCTGATGAGAAGGTGTCAAATGAAGTGAGATAGCATAGAATTTAAACATTTGATGGTGATGCAGGAAAGGACAATAAGATCGGTGCTCCCTGAGAGATTGCTACAAAGTAGAGAAAATTACATACCAGTACACAGTGACTTCATCAGCTCAAGGAGGTGAAGAGTGAGGCCTACGATGTATTATCAGGGGAAGGCAGGTAACTGGACCTTACCTACTAACCACATATGGAGGGCAACTTTGGATTCTTCTTTGATGGGAATCAAAATAAATGTTATTCTTTTCTAGTCAGTCATCGCCCATCACACAAGGCTTTGCACCTTGGAGCTACGTGTGCTCTTTGCACAGCAACTCAAATATAACTTCATAGAAGTATTGATGCTGCACTTTCAAAACATGCTCACATGCAATTTATATTTAGACTCTCACAATAGCACCTGTTAGCACCTGTTCCAAGGGCAAACTCTAAGGGAGAGTGGGAAAAAAAAAAACCCAAGGTCATCCAGCTAGTAAAGGAGATGATGAGATTTAGTCCTCTTTGTGCAATAGGTCCTTCAGAAAGCTTTCAAGTCTGTCAATAGGGTCTTCAATCTCCATGAGGGTAACTGGTTTAAAATGAAGTCATTAAAACACTTAAAGGAAAAAGGCCTTTGGGACCTCATGTTCTATCCCATGTTCTCAGAAGAATGTCTATCACATCCAAAGGTCTCATATTGACTTTTTATTCATAATCAAATTCCTAAAAAATTTTTATTTGAGATTCTGACATTTTGTGATTTGTTTGAAGGAAAAGCACAAACACTTAAAATGAAAAGAGCAAAACAAACACACAAACAAACAAATGAGATGCGGTGTGAGGTGGGGTGGGGGAAATGGAGATGATTTTCCAATTTTGAATTCTTGCAGCAGCACAGACCTTGGCTACCATTATGTTACTTGTTCATTGTGGACTCAGGATCTGGAACAACATACAGTGACCTGCCTCTGCTCAGACCTGTGAGAGATTAGTTTGCCTCTGAGGACACTTGCTTTGTGCACATCTGTCAGGCATCTCTTTGCCCCAGGGCATACCTGTGAGGAATTAGCTTGCCACTGGACCTTTCTTTTGGGATTTCTTTGCCTCTGGGCATCTCTGTGAGACATGGGTTTTCCCCTGGGCATCTCTGTGAGAGGTTATCTTAAGTTAATTAGTGTGGGAAGACAAAACTGTGAGAGGGGCTCCTTCCTGGACTCCATACAAAGGAGTGAGACAAGTGCTGGCATTCAGTGCTGTGACCTTCTGGACTGTGGGGGCAGTAGAAGCAGATGCTGAGAGCTGCGTGCTGTCTTTACTTTCCTTTCCCTGACTTCATGAGAGCCATGATAACTCTTAGGTCACTTTTGTCACCAGATTTTATCAGAGCAACCAGAAATGTAAATAAGCACCAAAAGGCTGCCACTCCTCTCTCCTCTTTATGTTGAAGTGTAAATGGAATTAAGGATCACACTTCAACTGAATGGTATCTAAGAGTTAAAAGGAGTATTTTTTCTTAAATAAAATTCTTTTTTTAAATAAATTAATTTATTTTTTACACTCCATATTCCATTCCCTGATCCCTCCCCCATTCACCCTCTGACTGCTCCATATTCCACACCTCCTCCCAACCACTCCTGGCTCCATGTGGATGCTCCCAACCCCCACCCCACCTGACCTCTAAACTCCCTGGGGCCTCCAGTCTCTTGAGGGTTAGGTGCTCATTTCTGAATGAACACAGACCCAGAAGTCCTCTACTCTATGTGTGTTAGGGGCCTCAGATCAGCTGGTGTATGCTGTCTGTTTGGTGGTCCAGTGTTTGAAAGATCTTAGGGGGTCCAGATTAATTGAGACTGCTGGTCCTCCTACAGGATTGCCCTTCTCCTCAGCTTCTTTCAGCCTTTCCTAATTCAACAAGGGTCAGCTGCTTCTGTCTATTGCTTTGGTGCAAATGTCTGCATCTGACTCTTTCTTCCCACTTGTGGTTGCTTTCTTCTCTCTCCCAAGCAGGACTGAGGTATCCTCACTTAGGCACTTCAACTTGTTGACCTTTTTGAGTTCTGTGAACTGTACCTTGGGTATTCTGTAGGGTTTTTTTTTGTTTTGTTTTGTTTTGTTTTTGTTTGTTTTTTGGCTATTATCCACTTATTAGTGAATACATACCATGCAGGTCTTTTTGGGTCTGAGTTACCTCACTCAGTATAGTATTTTCTAGTTCCATCTATTTGCCTACAAAACTCAGGATGTCCTCATTCTTAATAGCTGAGTAGTATTCTATTGTGTAAATGAGCCACATTTTCTGTATCCATTCTTCGGTCATGGGATATCTAGGTTGTTTCCAGCTTCTGGTTATCACAAATAAGGTTGCTATGAACATAGTGGAACACATATTCTTGTAGCATGGTAAGGTATCTTTTGGGTATATTCCGAAGAGTGGTATTGCTTGGTCTTCAGTTAGATATATTTCCAATTTTCTGAGGAACCTCCAGACTGATTTCCAGAGTGGTTGTACCCACCAGTAATGGAAGAGTGCTCCTCTTTCTCTATATCCTCTCTGACATGACATGTGTTGTCATTGAGGTTTTGTTCTTAGCCATTCTGTTTGGTGGAATCTCAGGGTTGTTTTGATTTGCATTTCTCTGATCACTAAGGACTTCGAACATTTCTTTAGGTGTTTCCCAGTCATTCAAGATTCTTCAGTTGTGAATTCTGGACTTAGTTCTATACCCCATCTTTTGATTGAGTTGTTTGGTTTTTTGGTGAACAACTTCTTGAGTTCTTTAAATATTTTGGATATTAGCCCTCTATCAGATGTGGAGTTAGTGAAGATTTTTTTTCCCAATCTGTAGGTTGCTGATTTGTCTTATTGACTATGTCCTTTGCCTCAAAGAAGCTTTCTAGTTTCATGTGGTCCATTTAATCAATTGTTGATCTTAGAGCATGAGCCATTGGAGTTCTGTTTAGAAAATTTCCCCCTGTGCAAATGAGTTCAAGGTTCTTTCCCTCTTTCTCTTCTATTAGATTCAGTGTATCTGGTTTTATGTTGAGGTCCTTGATTCACATGGACTTGAGCTTTGTACAGGTGACAAATATGGGTCTATTTTCATTCTTCTACAGACAGACATCCAGTTAGACCAGCACCATTTAATGAAGATGTTTTCTTTTTTCCATTGTATATTTTTGCCTTTTTTGTCAAAGAACTAGTGCCTATAAGTGTGTGGTTTTATTTATGGGTCTTCAATTCTATTCCATAGATCAAGGTATCTGTCTCTGTGCCAATACCATGCAGTTTTTGATCACTTTTCCTTTGTAGTAAAGCTTGAGGTCAGGGATGGTGATTCCATGTTCTTTTATTGCTAAGAATTGGTTTTGCTATTCTGTTTTTAATTAATTAATTAATTAATTAATTATTTTTTGCCTTTCCAGATGAATTTGAGAATTGTTCTTTCCATGCCTTTGAAGAATTGTGTTGGGATTTTGGTGGGGATTGCATTGAATCTATAGATTGCCTTTGGTAGGGTGGCCATTTTTACTATGTTAATTCTGCCAACCCATGAGCATGGGAGATCTCTCCATTTTTTGAGATCTTCTTTGATTTCTTTCTTGAGAGATTTGAAGTTATGGTCATACAGGTCTTTCCCTTGTTTGGTTAGAGTTAACCCAAGATATTTTATACTATTTGTGGCTTTTGTGAAGGGAATTGTTTCCCTAATTTCTTTCTCAGTCTGTTTATCCTTTGTATAAAGGAAGGCTACTGGTTTATTTGAATTAAGTTTATAACTGGCCACTTTGCTGAAGTTGTTCAGCTGGAGAAGTTCTCTGGTAGAATTTTTGGGGTTGCTTATGTATACTATCATATCATGTGCAACTAGTGATACCTTTATTTCTTCCTTACCAATTTGCATCTCCTTGATCTCTTTTTGTTGTCTTATTGCTCTAACTAACACTTCTAGTACTATATTGAATAGATATGGGGAGAGTGGGCATCCTTGTCTTGTCCCTGATTTCAGTGGGATTGCGTCAAGTATGTCTTTATTTAATTTGATATTGGCTGTTGGTTTGCACTAAATTGCTTTTATTATGTTTAGGTATGGGCCTTGAATTCCTGATCTCTCCAATACTTTTAACATGAGGGGGTGTTGTATTTTGTCAAATGCTTTTTCTGCATCTAAGGAGATGGTTTTGTGATTTTTTTCTTTGAGTTTGTTTATATAGTAGATTATGTTAATGGATTTTCATATATTCAAACAACCTTGCATCCCTGGGATGAAGAATGTGTACTTGATCGTGGTGAACAATGGTTTTGATGTGTTCTTGGATTTGGTTTCCAAGAATTTTATTGAGTATTTTTGAATCGATATTAATAAGTAAGATTAGTCTGAAGTTCTCTTTTTTGGTTGGGTCCTTGTGTGGTTTAGGTATCAGAGTAATTGTGGCTTCATAGAACAAGTTAGGTAGTGTTCCTTTTGTTTCTATTTTATGGAATAATTTGAGGAAAATGATAAAACTATGTGTAAAGATCACTGGCACCATGAGTTTCTGTCTCCATGTGGAAATCAATTATACAAACTAGCAAGCATGTAAACTCACTTCCTCCATATTTTCTGGACCTAGAGGGTGGACTATGTGACTTTCCCATTCCATATTGATTCTCTTCTGTCCTGACTTTGTCTTGTGCTCTTATATAATCTTGCTATCTAGTCCACAAAGTCTTCATGCAAAGAGATATGAAACACCATGAATCTGAGAGAAAAATCATGGGTTTCATCAAAACAACCTTCTTGCCTATGCATATTTGAATAAACTTTTCCAAAAATATGAAACTGCATTCATAAAGGTTAGAAATGTGGACTAGGCTAAACCCAACTTGTCATTTCAATCTTCTGCCTGTGCCCCTTGGGAGCCTGTAATAAAGATGTCACTTTTCATAACCTGTGGATGTCTATTTACAGATGGCTGAAGAAATATAAGTGCTTTCTCCTCTGATGTTATAAACTCCAGCATAGCAAATATTCAGAAGAAAAAAGAAAAAAAAAGAAAGGTCTTTGAGAATAAGAAGAATAGAGCTGCCTCAAAAACAGAACTCAACCTAACTTTGCTTTTATACCTGAGAAACAAATATTCTAAATGAGTTGAGGATTCTGTTGGTCAATAGCATGGACATTTTCTAATGTATTTCACACTTACTTCACTAAATGGCTTGGGAGTGTTTTTGGTTTTCTGACCTTCTGGTACAGTAATAGCTAAGTAGCTATGTCACCAGGAACTGAGACCTTTGTGTTTCAATGTGCTCATTAAGTACCATTTGTTCATAACTAAAAAGACACAAAGACCAATCTACAGTAAGGGTCAAAGTGATATTGAAAATTACATTAAGGGAGTCTTTAGAAAGTGATAATAATATGAATTACTATGGCTATAAGTCATTTTATTATTTTGATATGTATATTCATGTATATTCATTGAGATATTCATGGCATTTTCATTCAAATATCAGGTACTATGATCCCCTCCTCTCTACTACCCTTTTCTGTTCCCTTTCACAATCTACTTCCTCTCTCAAATAATCCCCTTTATTTTATTTTCATGTCATGCCCCATACCCAAACCAATACTTTATTTTCTTATTTGATTTAATTTATTTTTTTAATAACTAGAACACTTTCAATCAAATCCAAATATGTTTAGTTCCATGTTTTCTGAACAAGCTAGCTGGCTGAAGCATGAGGGACCCTAAAAGGTAGAGACCAATTGGAGGGGCCACTGCTATTGTCTTATAATAGCACAATGGTATACTCAAACAGAACAATCCGAGTTGGGCAGAGTTGACTGCCTGTAGGAGATTACAGTCTGGGCTGCCCCTGACATAAGGCAGTAGGAGGATTTGAGTGGGGTTTACTAACTATACTTCAATTCTAGTTAAGTAAGCACATGCTGTGCTTTAAGAAATATTTGATTGGAAATACTTTGAGGTACAAAAAAGGCTTAGGGACTAATTATATTTGAGATCCAGAGTACATAGGTGTCATTTCCACAGTTAACCAGAAATCTGGGAAAAGAAATAAAAAATTTTTCAGTATGTACATTGGAGTGGTAGAAACCTAAATTCCATTTTTAACCAATCCAGGGAACATTTTATTTCTAGGTTAACTGATAAGCTGCACTTTTATGAAGTAGATAATAAATGATTTTTCCTTGACACTTTGGACAAAGCATCAGATAATGTGGGCTTAACTGACCTTCTGGAGCTCCTGCCTTGTACACTCTCACAGCCTAAAACTTTTCAGAGCCTATTTTCCTCATATCAGTAATGTTCATATTAAAGTCACTCAATAACTGTTGACAAGAGCAAGGTTCTCTATGCTGCCTTTCAGTTTATAACACACAAATGAAAGGCCTTTAAATTCTAGGAAAGACTTCTTCCTTTTAACAAATCCTTACTGCTACAATGTAACAGTTGGAAAGGCTCTAGAAACTGGAATTGCTGGGTATAGCTTGAAAACCACTGAAGTAAAACAAGTAGTAAATTATATAACTGTCTTTATCTACTTATGTAACCAATGAATTTTTAAGTGATAATTTCAATAGTCTTTTATGCTTATTTATATCCACTTAACTATTTCTGTTTAGTATGACTTATTAATTTAAATTATGCTGGCTGCTTTTCAAAATATAAAGCAATGGAAGATATAGACTTACTTCATTTGTTATTCTTAAATTATCAAATATGAATTGGAATTATTTGGTAGTAATAAAAAATATGATAACAAGGTGAATTTCTCCCCCTTCCCCACAGCATAAGTCCTTTGTTAATGCATAAAAACTTAAATTCAGAAGTTGCAGGGTTATTTTGCAAGTTAATACTGTGCACAAACCGATCATTATCTTATGCTAATGTTTACTAATATCTTCCAAAAGGCACTGATGATTCACCTAAGAAATAGTCAATACTACTCTATGTGTTGTTTTTGATTTGGTCAATAAATGATTAAAAGCATCTTCAGGTTAATGATCTCACGGTGTGATCAATCACTCTAGGCTACAGTCTCCTGGTAGGGCTTTTCATTTTGCTGAAAGCCACTGATTCCTAGATAGTGATGACAAAAACCACATCTGTATGCTGGTGGGAAAGTTAATTAAAGTCTGAGTCCATCTGGTGGTCCAGTTGGGAATGTTACTATTTGATTTAATTGGCAATGAGCTGTAATGAACTTCACATAATCAGAGACTGTAATGCAGGGGCCACATGGAGATGTATGCTGGGTCAGGATTTTGCATGTTAATTTAAGCCTTCTTTTTAAGACGTTTCTTTCTTTCTTTCTTTCTTTCTTTCTTTCTTTCTTTCTTTCTTTCTTTCTTTCTTTCTTTCTTTCTTTCTCTTTTTCTCTGCTATAAGTGATAGAAAATTGGGGACACAGAACCTAAGAGAGATTTTCTCATTTATAATTAACTGTACTTCTCTTCACCTTTCTCTCACATTTCCAGTACACTTGCCAATGCCTATGTGAGTGTCACTTTGTTACTGGTTCCAAGTGCTCATTTTTTTCTGATATCACATATATTTAAGGTCCTATTGTTATTTTTATCATAAATTAAAGTAAAACTACCACTATCCCATTGGCATATAAGAATTGTGGTTGTTTGAATATGCTTGGCCCAGGGAGTGGCTCTATTAGATGTGGCCTTGTTGGAGTAGGTGTGGCTCTGTTGAAGGAAATGTGCTATTGTGGGTGTGGGCTTGAAGATTCTCCTCCTAGCTGCCTGGAAGCCAGATTTTTCTTGTTCACTTTCAGAACAAGATGTTGAACTCTCAGTTTCTCCTTCGACAGGCCTACCTAGGTGCTGCCTTGATGATAATGGACTGAACCTCTGAACATATAATCTAGTCCCAATTAAATGTTGTTCTTAGAAGAGGTGCCTTGGTCATGGTGTCTATTCATAGCAGTAAAGCACTAAGAAAAGAATGTAATCAATTTACTATTTACCATCATAAAGATCAGAAAGTGCAAAATAGCACTCACTAAGATCAAGTTACTAAGATTCCTTGCCTGAGGCTGTAGGGGAGAACCTACTTCTCTGATTAGCCAGGATTTTCTCACCATCCTCCCTGCTGTTTGTTTGCTTTTCAAGACAGGGTTTCTCTATGTTAACAAATATGGATATTCTGGAATTCTCTCTGTATTCCAGGCTGGCCTTGAACTTACAGAGCTCTACCTGCATCTGTTCTGCACCATCATGCTGGTCTGTCATTCCCACTTCTACCTAAGCAATAAATGGTCCCGGTCTTCTTCTTGACATCATTCCTGGTTCTAGACATTCTTCTCCACTCACTTCTACCATCAGAGACTTTGTAACCAGTGATCATTGTAACCAGAAACACACAGTGATGGAAATTCTGGGAAATATACAGTTTAGACACATGGGCATATTTTAAAGTCACCACACAGCATGAGAAATTTATGATCTAACAAAACGTTATTTTCAGAAATTCTCTGATGCACAGAGAAATAACCTTAGTGTTCCTTTTTTCCTTCAGCATATCAAACAGAGGTTTTGGGTAAGTTTGTTGGCATACTAAAATAAATCCCACAAAAATATTTTTCTTCAAGATCATAAAATATTAATCAATTTTATTTATAGCTAATTAAAATTATGATCAATTAATATTACTTTATTATAATAGTATGCTATTATAATTTTGGTTATAATAAATAAAGTAAAATTAACAAAGTAAATTAAGTAAAATTAACAAAGTTTTTAGAAATCTCCTTTTTCTCTCTCAATAAAATGTGTTGGTCTTTTAAAACAAAATAATTATTTTGTTTCCATAATAGAAAATGAAGCAGTACAAAAAAATTAAAGAAGAATTCATAAAAATAATATAATACCAACTAGATAAACTAATTAGTTAATTAAGGTTATTCTCTGTATGATGCCAGGCTCACTCCCCAAGCCCACTCTGTATGTGTTTGTGTTTGTGTGTGTGTGTGTGTGTGTGTGTGTGTGTGTGTGTGCCTGCATGTGCCTATTACAAATTTTATTCTTCCAAAACAACTGTGTTACTTTCCAATCATGGTTTTAAAACTTCAACCACTATTTTATTTCATGTTTGCCTATTAGAGTTAGCTTTCATGGAATTCTATCCTAATAAAGAGTGGAAAGCATACATTTGTTGGTATGTGTATTTGCTACACTATATAGGTGTTTCTAGAAAGTTTGTGTGATTATATAGCATAGTGACACTACATAGCTACCATTTTGGCATTCTGTTTTTTGCAGTATCCTTTCAGGATGTTCATTATGAATATAGTAATGGAGCGGAGCTGTAATAAGAACTTAAGTGGCTCTTTTGAAGCCTCCTATAGTCTTCTGTTAGTTATAAACTAATCATGTATCTTCCTGTTTCATGTAATAGCAAGGCTCTAATTATATTAAAATATTCTGAGGACAATATAAAACACAGAAGTAAAGGTCTAGTTGTATGCTACTGGGATCCCAGATGTTCAATTTTGACTTTTTAAAATATGTGTAGTGGTAAGCCGGGTGTGATGGTGGTGGCGCACGCCTTTAATCCCAGCACTCGGGAGGCAGAGGCAGGCAGATTTCTGAGTTAGAGGCCAGCCTGGTCTACAAAGTGAGTTCCAGGACAGCCAGGGCTATAAAGAGAAACCCTGTCTCAAAAAACCTATATATATGTAGTGGTAAAATAGAAACCTTAAATTAGAAGAAGACTTTATAGATCCCATTTTACTCTAAATCAGTCAGAACATAGTTCTTTTCTAGGATCTGTACTGAAAGAAAATCTACAGAGCATTTTACCCTTAAAGAAGTCTGAGGAAAGAAATCAAGTCTGGGACCAAGAAGTCTCCTGGTAAGGTCAGTGTGCTTATGTTCTGTGTTCTCTCCTTACTTTTACATCTATTCAGATATTACTTTTATTTTTATTTATTTTATTTTATTTATGAGTAATAATGTGCCTATTTCTTATGTCAACCAAGCATGTAAACTAAGTCACAGACAAAAGCATTTAAATCTAACCAAATCTTTCCTGATGTTATAATTACAAGATCAAAAGGGATCAAACAGTATCCCTTTTCCTATATTTTTCCAATTTCCTACTTTAAACTTTTGCTGAAGAAATTACAAAAAAAAAAACATTTTATGTCTGTATTATGCAGGCATGTACTGAAAAAAATTAAACTTATACCTTTACTAAAAAGATACAAGCCCACCACTCATTTTTGCCCATGAATAAGTCAATTCACTGGGAGGCTTAGTAGGTTTAATACTGTTTTAAAATATTGGGTACAACAAAGTACATGAAGAGGAAACATTGGGTTATGGTGTTTGGGTGAGTGTGGTGTGTGTGTGTGTGTGTGTATGTGTGTGTGTGTGTGTGTGTGTGTGTGTGTATGTGTGTGTAATCTAATCAATTATAATCTATTAAACTATCCCAGTTCCTTGTTTTCCCTGGTTAAGTGTATATGAATGCAATCTACAAGAAAAATAATAAAAAGAAAACTACATAGTCTGTGTGAAGCTTACCCAGAAACTCCTTCAGATACTTTTGGCGCTAAAATTATTTCTTGCACCAGCTGAGGTTATCTAGTTCAGAACTATCTCCAAGGCATGCGCTGTGGTTTGATTTTTCTTGCTCTGATAAAATACTGACCAACATGGGAGAAGAAAACTTTATTTGGCTTCTGCTTCCTCATTACAGTGCATCACCATGGACAGCCCTGGCAGGAGCTCAAGGCAGAGAAAGAACATGGAGGAATGCTGCTTACTGGCCTGCTTTCTGCTTCTGCTCAGTGCTCCCCTAGGTTCATCTGCAGGGGAGGGAGCATTGCCCACAGAGGGCCAGGCACACATGCATTAATTAGCAACCAAGAAAATGCTCCCACAGACATCCCCGATGTCCAATCTAATGGTGGCCGTTCTTAACTGAGGCTCTGTTTCCCCAGATTTTTCAAGTTGACAACCAAGAATCGTCAAGGCATTGGCTATGTTTGCTCCCTCTTTGAAGAAACCGTGGTGTTTCTGTGCATAAAATAGACATAAAAATTTCCAGTTAGTCATGTTTTACTTCATAAAATTGGTCATTGTATGAAAAATCACCTGCTGTGACTGGTAAATCATCCAGAAATACCTTTGTCAGGACACAGTGTAGCTTCAGGGTCTTCAATTTCCTTACTGCAGCTCTATTCACCATGCAAATGTGTCAACAGCAAACCCCAGCTGGATTGACATATTGATTTTTATTATATAGAGAGAATATTAAAGTAATTGTTGTTCACTTGTGCCATTTAAATATCTTTTATTGGAATTTGTCGGCATGATATTATAAACTGGGTTCAATGATTTACATGACCTCAGATTAGCCATCTTTTGGTTTTCAATAATTCATTAGTTATATCAATCACTAGAGTTACTTTTCTTTTAATTGTAACTGCTGCCTATGGACCTGAAGTATTGCACTGCACCACATAAGGAAAATCATAATGAAATAAAATGGCAATAACCGTTGATACTGGCCATCTGCAGGGTGTTGCCAAGAAGGGGGTTGTTTCCTTTCCTTCGTTCTGAATCCTGAAGGACAGGCTTACACTTGTTTTTCACAGTATACTGTGCAGCGAATGTCTTTATATGATTAACAAGTTCTTGTGTGAATATCCTATCATAATAAGAGCTGATGTCTAGCAATTTCATCTCAAACTATAAAGCAATAAGATTATCCTGAACGCTATATCATAGAAGATGATTCTCTCACACCATAGGTGTGGTGACACCTATGAATAATGTCAGCATGCCTCATCTGGAGGAGCTACAAAGTGCACAGATGTGTGCGCTGCAGGAAAGTTATGAAGAAAATAGCTTTCACAATCTTATGAAAATATTAGTGGACTACTCATTTTTCTCAATCTTTCCTTATCACTTAAAGGCCAAGACTTAGCTTATAATATGAAAACATAATATAAGTATGTCTTCACAAGAAATCTTTGTTCAAATAATAGTCTTATTGCAGATTTAATATGCAGGTCTTATTGATAGAATATTCTAAAATAAGCTCTGGAGGAAGTCTCTGCCTTTAAAGTTCAGAAAATCAATCTGATTAAACAATTCTAACATAAGCTCTAGAGGAAGTTTCTCCATTTGAAGTTTAGAAAATCAATCTGATTAAATAATTCTGAGTCCAAAGAAGAGAAAGAGACAGAGTGGAACCCTCTTCCCACCAATAGCTCTCCCTCATTGGAACCACTGGGTCTCTGGCCAGTTGGATGTTGTTTACAGATCTTTTGTTAGAATGGAAGTGCTGTGGGTGCTTTCTCTTTAAGAATCACACTTGAGAATATGTGTAGGGAAACACTGTCTTTTGCTAACATTTACAAGAATGTTGAGCTTTGGACTGTTCCTATGTATTGCAATGCTAAATACTCCCCCCTCTCCCTCTGTGGTCTGGTTGCCCACAGGGACTAGAAAATCCTAATGGATACCAAGTGATGTTATGTAACCTTGCTCCTTAGTTTAAAACTATTGGTTGAATAAAGATTCCTAAAGCCTATAGGTGGACAGAAGAGAGGTAGGTAGAGCTTCAGTTCCCAGGTTTGAGTTCTGAGGCAAGGATCACAAGGAAGAAGAGAGAGAATGTCGAGAGTGGAGAAGATGCCATGGGGTAAGACATCATGAGAATTGACCATGGAGTAAGAGCAGCCCAGGAGGAACATAGCAAGCCATATCTTGGGGTTATTGATAAGACATAGACATTAATACTATAGAGGGTAGATTCATCCCAGCTCTAGTACTTTAAAGACTTATTATAAATATAAAGTTTGTATGTCTTTTTTCTGGGAATTGAATGATCAAGGACAGGGTAGAAACCCCCAACTGAAATTATTTTGTACTATAACATTAGAAAAACAAAATAGAATCATGCCCAAAGATCTTTGACTTGATCCTTACTAGCAGGACGGTGCCAAAAGAAAAATGTTCGAAATTATTCTTTTTTGCTTTGGGAGATGAAGCAGAAGTAAGCAGCATGTCCACTAACTAACTTCTAGGACTTTTTTTTTTGATATTTTATTTATTTACATTTCAAATGTTATCCCCTTTCCCGGTTTCCACCCAGAACCCCCCCCCCTCCATTCCATCCTTGCTCCCCCTGCCTCTATGACAGTGTTTTCCTACCCATCCATCTACTCCTGCCTCCCCATGTTGTCATTCCCCTACACTGACGCATTGAGCCTTCACAGGACAAGGGCCTCCCCCCCTATTGATGCCCAGCAAGGCCATCCTCTGCTATGTATAGAGCCATGGGTCCCGCCATATGTACTCTTTGGTTAGTGGTTTAGTCCCTGGGAGCTCTGGGGGTTCTGGTTGGTTGATATGGTTGTTCTTCCTATGAGATTGCAAACACCTCCAACTCCTTCAGTCCTTTCTCTAACTCCCCCATTGGGGACCCCACACTCAGTCCAATGACTGGCTGCGAGTATCCACCTCTGTACTTGTCAGACATTGGCAGATCCTCTCAGGAGACAGCAACATCAGGCTCCTGTCAGCAAGCACTTCTTGGCATCCACAATAGTGTCTGGATTTGGTGACTGTATATGAGATGGAGCCCCAGGTGGGACAGTCTCTGTATAGCTTTTCTTTCAGACTCTACTTCACACTTTGTCTCCATATTTGCTCTTGAGAGCATTTTGTTCCCCCTTCTAAGAAGGACTGAAGCATTCATACTTTGGTCTTTCTCCTTCTTGAGCTTTATGTGGTCTGTGAGTTGTATCTTGGATATTCCGAGCTTTTGGGCTAATATCCACCTATCAGTGAGTGCATACAATGTGTGTTCTTTTGTGGCTGGGTTACCTCACTCAGGATGATATTTTCTAGTTCCATCCATATGCCTAAAAATTTCATGACTTTATCATTTTTAATAGCTGAGTAGTACTCCATTGTGTTAATGTACCATGTTTTCTGTATCCATTACTCTGTTGAAGGACATCTCCGTTCTTTCCAGTGACTGGCTATCATAAATAAGGCTACTATGACCAAAGCAGAGCATGTGTCCTTGTTATATGTTGGAGCATCTTTTGGGTATATGTCCAGAACTATTCTATAACTGAGACTTGGATGCAAGCTCACTTACAGAAGGAAGTAATTTATTTATCTCCATACCAAATGTCCGTAAAGAAGCTTCCTGGAGCTTTTCAGCTTCATCCAGCCACAGTGAATCCACAGGGAGTAGACACGTCCTGAAAACCTGCTTACAGGATGTGAACACCTTTTCTATCTATAAGGGAGGAACTGCTTCTCTGCAGGTGAACAGAACAGAGCATGGGCCAGCATCCCATCCAGCAATAACAATTGGCTCATGGAAATGAATGTTTCCTTCATTTTCTCAGGCCTGGTGGGTTATAGATCTTTACATGACAAAAGTAAACCATTTGATTGTTACAGTGTTTCTTTGGTCATGATTTTCTGAAACATGAAAATTTTCTTTATTCTTTATTTTTGTAATGATTTTAAAAGGTGTTATATTCATGCACACACAGTCATCAAGATAGAATTTCCACAATTATTTTCCTAATTATCTAGACACAACTGAAACACATACTGTTACTACTGCTGGTAAAATAATACTTATTATATGATAAGCATTATGATATACATTTTTCCTTTGCTTCACTTAATGCCTGTGAAGCTCTTTGGGGTATATGCTGCTCTGTGTTTGTGAAGATAAGGATACCAAGATGTAGGGAGATAAATATCTTACACAGAAGCTTAGAGCTAATACAAACCACAGTCCTGTCGTATTCTCTAGTCTCCTTCAAATGTTATTCACTCCTTTTGGGAAGTGTAAATCTTTTGATGATCTGCACAGAGAAAGCTGTTTCTTTCTAACCTATGAAAATCTGATTATTTTTATTCTGCCTACTTGTCAGCAGAGGACACACATTACTGAATTTAGCCCAGATATTGCCATTTTTCAACCCTGCAGGGCTAATAAATTCAGGTCAGCCTGTCCCCCTGAAGACAGTATAATCCACCCAACCTGTAGGTTTGCTTTTATCTACAAGTTGATATTATAAAATTTGTTTTTAGTTCTTTTACTTCAGTTTTTATTACTCTATCTTAAAGACTTTGGAAACAAAATCTGAGGCCAGAGATAGTTCAGTCGATAAAGTGCCTGTTGCAGAGGTATGAAGTCCTGAGCCAAAGCCACACAGAAAGCCAATCTTCATGGTCTATGATCATAATCTTAGTGCTTGGAAGGCAGAGGCAGGGGGATCC
This sequence comes from Mus minutoides, assembly GCA_902729485.2. NCBI lineage: Eukaryota > Metazoa > Chordata > Mammalia > Rodentia > Muridae > Mus > Mus minutoides. Next base: position 23,887 of record CACVCL010029774.1, on the reverse strand, counting down.
CTGTGACAGACTCTAATTTCTAGTTTAGTTGGTAAGAATTTTAGAGCAAATGAGAGACATTGTCTCAAGAAGAGGTAGCCAGCCCTACTGAAGACATCTGAGATTGTCCCTGGCCTCTCCATGTACATAGCACATATGCACATGCAGCAATACCTACACATACATGCTTGCATGTGTACACACACATACATACATAGAAATTTACAACTAAAATAGGAATAATGCTTTTTACCTGTCATATTTATTGAAACACTGAATGGAAATGTTTAAAAATCAAATTTGAAGGTCTGATTTTATATATATATATATATGTGTGTGTGTGTGTGTGTGTGTGTGTGTGTGTGTGTGTGTACAGGTGTGTGTGTGTGTGTGTGTGTAATATAAATTTCATATATATATGTGTGTGTGTGTGTGTGTGTGTGTGTGTGTGTGTGTGTGTGCTTGTGTGTGTACAAGCCTTTTCCCTCAGAGGTCAGAAGAGAAAGCTAGATCCCTCACTGTTGGACTTACAGATGTTTTAGGGAAGCCAGGCTTCTTTTTTTTGATGCTGGAATTTTAGATTTTGAGCAATTAGAGCTCTTAACTGCTGAGACATTCTCCAACTCCAGTTTGGTTCCTTTCTTGAAGTTAAAGTTGAACTTAATGTCTTTTCAAGTGTCTAGAGAATTACTTCTGCAGTTTGCCATGAGGCATTTGGTCTGGGTGTTTTGTTTTTTTTTTTTCTCTTAATCTCATTTTTTTTGTTGTTGTTGTTGTTAATTTCCATTTTTCTTCCAAAGTAAAGTTTCCAGTTTGGATATTGTTCTTTCTCTACATCAAACTAGAGAAACCTTGTAAGACTTTTCTTCTACTGAAGCAGAGAGCCTTCCAAAATTGTCTCATTTTCTCCATCCAGTGGATGTTGATCTGACAATTCCTGTAAAAACTTCACAGGCAGTAGATAGCAGAATATTTATCTTAATTACTTCTAGAAAATATCTTAGATTGTTTCAACTGCTTCATTCTTAGATTAAATAGCTTGGAATTATTCTTAGATAGCCCTTTCAACATGATTTAAATGAGTTATGCACATGGATAGTTTTCATTTTCTTTTTATTTCTTCCTCCTCCTTTGTGTGTGTGTGTGTGTGTGTGTGTGTGTGTGTGTGTGTGTATGCACGTGCATATATATATATATATATATATATATATATATATATATATATATATATATATATATATATATATATATATATATATATATATATATATTTCTATGTGTTATATGTGTGCATGTGCACATGTGCGCATGTGTGCATGTGAAGAATGTGGGTGAAGCCTGGAATCGTTCTTGATTGTTCTCCACTTTTGTTGTGTTTTGAGTCAGAGTCTCCTCACTGAATTTAGAGCTAACAGAATGGGCTAGGCTAGCTGACCAGTTCACCCCCAAGGATTCCCTTTCTCCATCTTTTAAGCCTGCAATTACACATAGCTCCTACAGCTCCCCAGTGCTTCTGTGCGCTGGGGCTCTAAACTCCAGTCTGTCTGCTTATGTCCAAGTGCCTTAAGCGCTGCTTTCTTCTTAGACAGACACTCTTCACAGAGACACCCTGGGTTAGCTTTAGTACATGGTTCTGAGAACACTGTCAATATGATTTAAATAGGAACTAAGCACCAGCTGTTTTATTCAAAGGAGGCAGGGGCTGTCAAACAAGGAAAGTTGTTCAGTTACCCTAAATGAAAAAGTCATGAAGAAAAGGTTTTGAATGTTTTATTAACAGAATGTTCTGCAAAGCTCTGACTTTTTTCCTTGGAAATGTAGGTAATTATTAATTTGCAAGAGCTTGAATGGATTTCAAAAGCTCTGTGAGTCATCCAGAATGCCATGCTTATTAGAGCTTTGTGGAGTGTAACCTTTTGCACTTAGGAGTGTGTTTCTGCAAAATTCATCTCTCTATAAAACTGAATTGAATTTCATTTTTTTTGAATTGGGTTCTGACAGCTAAGTAGCAAACTCAGAATTGTAAGCCAATAATCATTCTACCTACAGAACTGGAATTAGACTTCCAAATAGTTTTACTTGAAGCCATTAGCTATTTGATTGCTATTGTATCATTGTACATTAAATTTATGGACTTCTTAGTCATTACAATAATGATGATAAAATATACTTTGAACTGCACAGTATGTCATGAAGTCCCTTTACAAAAGGCTTCGTTAGTCCTTAGCAAAGGCCTTTGTAGAGACCCCCTTTGGCTGTGCTTTTCAAACAGCAGGGAAAATATTTTAACAAGTACTTTATGACTATATGCAAACTCATGTTATATAAATTAACATGAATAAACAAGAGAAACTACTACAAGAAATGTGTCCTCCGTTGTTTAGCCAAGTCATGTAGAGTGACAGATAATACATTTGTAGCCCCTTTCATTAAGTTAAATAAACAGTAACATGGGGTAAAATTATAGTTTGGCCAATGGACTACATATGAGAAGTAACCACATAGGATTACATTGGAATTGAATACTTATTGACTAATGATGTCATAAGCATCATTGATACAGTAGTATAATAAATCACTTGCACATTGATTGTGATAATATTGCTAGTACATTATTACAGTTCTGGTTGGTTTTTTTTTTTCTTTTTTTTCAATTTTTATTAGATATTTTCTTCATTTACATTTCAAATGTTATCCAGAAATTTCCCTATGCCCTCCCCCATCCCCGCCCTGCTCCCCTACCCACCCACTCCCACATCTTGGCCCTGGCATTCCCCTGTAGTGGGGCATATAAAGTCTGTATGACCAAGGGGCCTCTCTTCCCAATGATGGCCATCTAGGCCATCTTCTTCTATGTATGCAGCTAGAGACCTGAGCTCTGGGGGTACTAGTTAGTTCATGTTATTATTCCACCTATAGGGTTGAAGACCCCTTCAGCTCCCTGGGTACTTTCTCTAGCTCCTTCCTTGGGAGTCCTGTGTTCCATCTAATAGCTGATTGTGAGCATCCACTTCCGTGTTTGCCACAGTTCTGGTTGTAAAGTGTAGCACGTATTCTTATGGCAGTATCTAGTATCTGATGATTATGATGAGACAAATGTTCCTGGTTTATGGGCTTCTTATGCTCTACTTATACCTTCTTTTTAATTAAGAAAAATTTTCTTTTAATTAAAAGTATGCAGAAAAATGGTGTACTGTATCATGTTGGCAGCAATTTTATACTAGTTATAACCTCTGACGCTGCATCACAAGGCTGTGTTGTAGGGGTAAGTAGTTTGGGTGAGTCAGTCTTGGGTTAAGCTCAGTCTGTGGTGCTTTCAAAATGAGACCTCTCAGAACGACCTCTGTCGTTACACAACGTAGGAGCACAGCGGCATGATTGACACTGCCGACTACTTTCACTAGTGTGTCTAGAGTCCTTTGCCAAGCACCTGGCCACTCATCACCTCAAGTTATCTTCACAAGAAATCCATGAACATGTCCCATCTCACTTTAAAAACAGGTACTGTAAGAGCCACCTAATGTCTTTGCCTGAATAGTGATACATAGTTGGGCTGAAACTCTCATCCATTCCATTCTAAGTACCAAGTTTATGCACACTCTGTGATGTCACCTCTCAATAAAAGCTAAGTAATAAGAACTTCCATGAGACCAAATGGACTGGTTCTGACCTGTGATAGTAGAGTGTCTGTCTTGTACAGAGAGCCTGTACTTCTAGAGTGAACTCTGGGTTTTAGATATTTTCAATATCTGGGTTAGCTTTGATTTTAAGTAAGGAATTGCTCCCAAGGCACAGGCAACTTCTATTATATTACCAAGCACACGAAAATAATCTGTGGTCACCACATTTCTGTTTAACATCTCTGTAAATGTTCTCAAACTGAAGGTGTTATACATATATCATGTGGTAAGAAGAAAGAAGTTATCCACAGACAAGTGTCTACTTTTATACTGGCTTGACAAATAAACCTGGGCACAACATTTGAGTTCAGAGGAGGGCTGGATGCAAACCCCAAACACAGAACTAGTAAATTAGTTGGAAAATTGAGAAGAATTAAAAAAAAAGGACAGTCCAGTGTTCAGTAGTAATATTAGAAGATGAAGAATACAGATCTTTTTCTTTGGAGCTTCTATCAGATAGGGATAGTATTTAGAGCAGAACTCTGTCTCATGAAGGCAAGAGTGTTAACTAGGGAATTAAGAGATTGAACAGACAGTATTGCAAAGTAAATATTTAAGTAAGCAATAATTCTAAGATGTAAAATGATTCGAGGTAAAAATCCCTGCTCAGGTTCACATTTTAATACAGTGACTGGTGCAGTTTGCTCTTGCCTCAGGTTCTCAAAGTAGCTGGAGATGACCTTTCCTTTCTGTCTCCAGCTCCCAAGTTCTGGGATGACAGATGTACACCGCCACACCTAGTTTCTATTTAGATCTGTTTAATTAAGCACATTGAATTATGCTATAACTTTGTGCTTTTTATGCATATAGAACATTACCCCAAGGTAATTGTACAGAGAGAGAACTTTGCTGAATTCTGTCTTAACATTTACACTTTGTACGATTCCTTTCCCAATTAAGCCCGATTTAGTACTAAACTTTAGAGACACAGTTCTCAACCAGTCATGATTTCATTTTCACTTGGCAATGTTTGGAGATATTTTTGGTTGTCACAAACAGGGAGGAGGGTGCTACTGTCATCCTGTGAGCAAAGCTACCACTAAACATTCTGCAAAGCACAGAGAAGCCTCACACTGCATTGCTAGCTGTTCCTAAATGACACTAATTCTGAAGGGGGAGAAAGAAGCTTTCAAGCAATACGAAATCCAACCAAAATGCTGCCTTAATTTACTCAGACTGCTCCAGCAATATACATCCTCAATGTCAGACTGGAAAAGCACACTTATGGTTGAGAGTCTGAGTGTCTCCAGGGAGAACTGACATGTGCTTAAAAACTGAGGCATGAAGCCCTGCTGTGAATACAGGCAGCACCACCCAACGGCTGTGACTTGGGGGCAATGAGAAAGCAGAAGGGATAAGCTGGTGCAGATGCTTAGCCTTCTGTTAGTGCGTGTGCTTTTTGTTGGTCCCCTAACTTCTTCAGCCTTCAAGGATGGACTTGCATCAGCAGCTCCCCAGGGCTTCAGACTGGGACTATTGGTCTTGTTCTTGAGCTTCTAGATATTTGGTCTCAGCAGCTCCCTGGCTCTCTAGTCTGCACTTGGACATAGAGAGACCATTCAGCTTTTGACTGCCCTAAACCAATCTAGTTGATTGCCTAGTAGATACAATTTTATATAATTGTATATAGTTGATTATTCTGTTTAACTATGGAACCCTGGCTGTTACATCCACATTGGGTTATAAGCAACAAAAAGAAGGCCCCTGCATGCCCCACCTATTTAGGATTCTGCTTTCTCTTTTCATCTTCTGGACATCCGGAGGGAGAAAATAACACAAGTGCCCAGACCCCTTTCAACAGGTTCCACTGTCCCCATCTCAGATGGCACTTTGAGAAACAGTAAGTAGTATTCAGGAACTTTAAGCAAGTTCAAAACCAAACCAAACAGTATCTAACTTAAGAGTTGTGCTTGAGCACACAATTGCAGTAGAGTCAGGCAAGCAGCTACATATTCCAGTTAGAGTATGTGAATTACATGTACACATGTGGCCTAAGATCAAGTAGAAAGGGATCGGCTAGAGCTTTGTTAGAGTCTGGGTTTTAATTCAGATCCAGAAATTCACAATCCACATTTGCCACATAATCATTGATGTTAATAATTGCATAGGTTCAAATGATCCATCTAAACCTTGTACATAAGTTATCTGAATAGAAATGAATCTTTAGAAGCCTTTGCAATGGTGTTATGATGTCAATAATATCAACTGGGCATTGAGGAGAGGCTGATGGCAGGATATAATTTAATGGAAGAAATCCCTGAAGAGACCAGGATTGGCTTAGAGTACATTCATTGTCAGCATCCAGACAACTATTTCTACATTTCATTTACAATATCAAAATATTCATTATTAAGGCAATATTGTGTGACCCTAGTGGACACAGGAATGACCAAGATAGGCCAGTTGGATCATCTGAAGGCTCTAGAGAAAACTCCACCCCCAGCCTCATTCTTCATTAGACAACTACACATTCCTTGTGTTGGTAGATCTATGGATCCTGTTACTCAGAGGCTGTCAGGAGAGGGCTACATTTAGATATAAAAGCCTCTTATATTCTTTTCCATCCGTCTCTCTTATGAACCCATAGCAGAATCATGTAGTGAATCCTCTAGTCAGATATTTAGTCACTGGCTAAAGAAAATTGCTTCACTTAAGGGGTCATATTGGTAAGCCCCCCTTACTTCTTTTTATAAAAATTTACAAAAGATTTATTTTATGTATAAGAGTATACTGTAGCAGTCTTCAGACACACCATAAGAGGGCATGGGATCCCATTATAGATGATTATGAATCACCATGTGGTTGCTGGGAATTGAACTCAGGACCTCTGGAAGAGCAGTCAGTGCTCTTAACTCTCTCCAGCCCCAGAAGCCCCCTGTTCTAAGGCCAGTTGTCACATTCTGTAATCTCATCATGCATATATATATATATATATATTCCATCATGTCCAGATATCTGGAGATTGTACTAGGAGAAGGAAGTCTTGCATGGCATCATAGATTTCAGTTCTCAATGCAAATCTGCTGAATCGGATCTCTGGCTACAAAACAAGGGATGACTATAGGGAGGCATGCTGGTGAATCATACACTTGATCGTGAGGACGTCTATACATCTCTTTGTTTGTTTGTCAGGTTTGCATTTAATATCCTGAAAATGAGCAGGAAGATTTCAGTCTCAAAAGGTTAAGCAACTGGGACAGTTTGAAAAACTAATGTCCACACTGGAGGAGAGAGATTAAAAGAGAGACAGTGAAAGAAACTTTGAAGGCCAGTGCTGAGACTCCTCAGTAGTGCGGCTGCATCTGGGGGGCCAAGGTGTTTTATGTAGGGGAAGAAGTCATGGACTAAAACTGATGTGATAAGAAATGGAGAAAGTTTTCTTCTTGTGTCCTGGATTTCCTCGATGTCAGCACAGAATCTTAGAATACCCAAAATATAATTTGCAAAACACAAGAAAATCAAGAAGAAGGAAGACCAGTGTGTGGATACTTCATTCCTCCTTAGAATAGGGAACAAAATACCCATAAAATGAGTTACAGAGACAAAGTTTGGAGCTAAGATGAAAGGATGGACTATCCAGAGACTACCCTACCCAGAGATCCATCCCATAATCAGTCACCAAACCCAGACACTATTGCATATACCAGCAAGGGTTTGCTGAAGGGACCCTGATATAGCTGTTTCATATGAGGCTATGCCAGTGCCTGGCAAATACAGAAGTGGATGCTCACAGTCATCTATAGGATGGAACACAGGGCCCCTAATGGATGATCTAGAGAAGGTACCCAAGGAGCTGAAGGGGTCTGCAACCCTATAAGAGAAACAACAATATGAACTAACCAGAGCCCCCAGAGCTTGTGTCTCTAGCTGCATATGTAGCAGAAGATGTCAGCCATGATTGGGAAGAAAGGCCCCTTGGTATTGCAAACTTTATATGCCCCAATACAGGGGAACACCAGGGCCAAGAAGTGGGAGTGGGTGGGTAGGGGAGCAGGGCGTGGGGAGGGTATAGGGAACTTTTGGGATAGCATTTGAAATGTAAATTAAGAAAATATCTAATAAAAAAAAAGAAAAAAAAAAGAAGAAATGCAGAAAGGCAGAAGAACCATTGCTTCTAAGGACTGTTACGAATGAGCCTTCTTCCACAGACACCACTTTCGCAGAACTTTCAAACAAATGTCTTGAGAAAAGTAATGCTATTGATTTTTGTTTTTAGCCTTAAAAAAAACAGTATAAAAACTATAACATACCATTTGCACATGAGGATTTCATGCAGGTAGATGATATCATTTACTTATTTGTTTCTCTGATTTTTATAAGCCAGAAGAAGACAATTTTTTCATATTCTATGAGGTTGTAGAGCAAAGGCTGTTGCTAACTTGCTAACAGTGGAGGCTTTTCCAAGCAAGCTAAGATGTTCAAACAAAGGAGAACCCTGGGTCAATTATTTTATCTTCATTCACACGTTATTGCAGATAAGAGATTGTGAAATATGAGACTGACAAGAACCACAGGTGACACCTCATCTGTCTTAAGCCTCCTGGGTACAGTAGTAGCCTTGGGAGGACCTGCCTTTGTCCTTCACACTTCTCACCCTGATGCACACAGCCCAGAGAAGAGAGAGACAGGCTTTCTGTCTTTTAGATGTCACACTCCTTAATCTCAGAGCCTGGACTGACAGCATGATGTTTCAGTTTGGTTTAAGGCTGATGTTCTGCTTGGGGTTACTGTAGAGACGGTAGAATCTGTAGAAAAATGTGAAAGAGAAATGCTCTAAATAAATGAATTCTTCTGGTGCAAGTGACACCCTATCCTTGAATATCCGCTAAAAATAGTTATAATAAATGGGCTTTATGTTCAGTGACATCCTTTTTCTTTACATCTGAATGTCTTGTTTACAATATTTATTTTGTATGTGTATGTATGTGATGATATACATATATATGTTGCTTCATGTGTACAAGTTAGCCTCACATATCTGCATGTGAAGGCCAGAGATCAATGTTGGTTATCTTTTGCTATAGTTTCCACCTTATAATTATTTTTTGAAACAGAATTTCTCACTGAATCTGACACTAAACACTTTGGCTGGCCTGGAAGTCAAAGGATCTCCTTGTGTCTGCTTCCTCCACACCAGATTCATAGGCACACACCATTGCATCTAGATTTTTACAAGGGTGCTGGTGATCTGAACTCAGGGTGCTCACACGCATAGCAAGGACTTCACCAACTGAGCTCTCAACCTAGCTCTGTGTTTTATCTAAGATGCTAATAAAGGTGGTTTAATGGGATTTTTCTTGGAAAAGGCAATTGTTTGACAGTTAATTGGAATGATAGTTAAGTGCGCTCTGTATCTACTTCTCTCAAGATTTTTCATGAGTGTATTTTTACAATGAAAAATAAATAGTGAATATGATTCTGATTTATGCCTCTCATGCCCTCAGGAAGAGATCTAGTCTATAACAACAGGGAATTGGGAGTATATCTATCCTTCTGGTTTATTTTTGTTTTTTTTCCTCCTTTTTTTAAGACTTAGCTAGTACTTATTAGCTCCTTTTTTTTTTCTTTTTCCATTTTTAGGTATTTTCTTCATTTACATTTCAAATGCTAGCCCAAAAGCCCCTTATACACTCCTCCCGCTCCCCTGCTCACCCACTTTGACACTTTTCCCCACTTTCTCCTCGATAAATTTCAGTGTCTCTGGTTTTATGTGGAGTTCCTTGATCCACTTAGACTTGAGATTAGTACAGGAGATAAGAATGGATCAAGTCGCATTCTTCTCCACGATAACTGTCAGTTGTGCCATTTGTTGAAAATGCTGTCTTTTTTTTCCCCACTGGATGGTTTTAGCTTCCTTGTCAAAGATCAAGTGACTATAGGTGTATGGGTTCATTTCTTGGTCTTCAATTCTATTCCATTGCTCTACCTCTCTGTGGCTATACCAGTACCATGCAGTTTTTATCACAATTGTTCTGTAGTACAGCTTTAGGTCAGGCATGGTGATTCCACCAGAGATTATTTTATCATTGAGAAGAGTTTTTGCTACCCTAGGTTTTTTTGTTATTCCAGATGAATTTGTAAATTGCCCTTTCTAACTCAGTGAAGAATTGAGTTTAAATTTTGATGGGGATTGCATTGAATCTGTAGATTGCTTTTGGCAAGATAGCCATTTTTACTATATTGATCCTGCCAATCCATGAGCATGGGGGATATTTCCATCTTCTGAGATCTCCTTTGATTTCTTTCTTCAGAGACTTGAAGTTCTTATCATACAGATCTTTCACTTCCTTCATTAGAGTCACACCAAGGTATTTTATATTATTTGTGACTATTGTGAAGGGTGTTGTTTCCCTAATTTCTTTCTCAGTCTGTTTATTCTTTGTGTAGAGAAAAGCTATTGATTTGTTTGAGTTAAAGTCTTTAATTTCTTTCTTTATTTCTTCCTTTACCAAAGTATCATTGGGGTGAGTGTTGTTCAGTTTCCACGAGTATGTTGGCTTTGTATTATTTATGTTGTTATTGAAGATCAGCCTTAGTCCCATGGTGATCTGATAGGATGCATGGGACAATTTCAATATTTTGTATCTGTTGAGGCCTGTTTTGTGACCAATCATATGGTCAGTTTTGGAGGAGGTACCATGAGGTGCTGAGAAGAAGGTGTATCCATTTGTTTTTGGATGAGATATTTTGTAGATATCTGTTAAATCCATTTGTTTCATAACTTCTGGTAGTTTCACTGTGTCTCTGTTTAGTTTCTGTTTCCAGGATCTGTCCATTAGTGAGAGTGGGGTATTGAAGACTCCCACTATTATTGTGTAAGGTGCAATGTGTGATTTGAGCTTTACTATAGTTCCTTTAATGAACGTGGCTGCCCTTGCATTTGGAACATAAATATTCCAAATTGAGAGTTCATCTTGGAAGATTTTTACCTTTGATGAGTATGAAGTGCCCCTCCTTGTTTTTTTTTTTTTTTTTGATAACTTTGGGTTGGAAGTCAATTTATTTCGATATTAGAATGGCTACTCCAGCTTGTTTCTTCAGACCGTTTGCTTGGAAAATTGTTTTCCAGCCTTTCATTCTGTGGTAGTGTCTGTCTTTTTCCCTGAGATGGGTTTCCTGTAAATAGCAAAATGTTAGGTCCTGTTTGTCTAGTCGGTCTGTTAGTCTATGACTTTTATTGGGAAATTGAGCCCATTGATATTAAGAGATATTAAGGAAAAGAAATTTTTGCTTCCTGTTATTTTTGTTGTTAGAGTTGGGATTATGTTCTTGTGGCTTTCTTCTTTTAGGTTTGTTGAAGGATTACTTTCTTACATTTTTTTAGGCATAGTTTCTGTCCTTGTATTGGTGTTTTCCTGGTATTATCCTTTAAAGGGCTGGATTCGTGGAAAGATATTGTGTGAATTTGGTTTCGACATGGAATACTTTCGTTTCTCCATCTATGGTAATTGAGAGTTTTACTGGTTATAGTAGCCTGGGCTGGCATTTGTGTTCTCTTAGTGTCTGTAAAATGTCTGTCCAGGATCTTCTGGATTTCATAGTCTGTGGTGAGAAGTTTGGAGTAATTCTAATCGGCCTGCCTTTATATGTTACTTGACATTTTTCCCTTACTGCTTTTAATATACTGTCTTCATTTAGTGCATTTGTTATTCTGATTATTATGTGTCAGGAGGAATTTTTTCTGGTGCAATCTATTTGGAGTTCTGTAGGTTTCTTGTATGTTCATGGGCATGTCTTTCTTTAGGTAAGGGAAGTTTTACTGTATAATTTTGTTGAAGATATTTGCTGGCCCTTTAAGCTGAAAATCTTCATTCTCATCTACTCCTATTATCTGTAGATTTGGTCTTCTCATTGTGTCCTGGATTTCCTGGATGTTTTGAGTTAAGATCTTTTTGCATTTTTCATTTTCTTTGATAGTTGTGCCCTTGTCCTCTATGGAATCTTCTTCACCTAAGATTCTCTCTTCCATCTCTTGTATTCTGTTTATAATACTCACATCTATGGTTCCTGATTTATTTCCTAGGGTTTCTATCTCCAGAGTTGTCTCCCTTTGGGTTTTCTTTATTGTTTCTACTTTTATTTTTAGATCCTGGATGGTTTTCTTCAATTCCATCACCTGTTTGGTAGTGTTTTCCTATAACTCTCTAAGGGATTTTTGTGTTTTCTCTTTAAAGGTTTCTAGCTGTTTACCTGTGTTTTCCTGTATTTCATTTTTAAAGTCCTCCATCATCATCATGAGAAGTGACTTTAGATCCATATCTTGCTTTTCTGCTGTGATGGTGTATCCAGGACTTGCTATGGTGGGAGAGGTTCGTTTTGATGATTCCAAGTAACCTTGGTTTCTGTTGTTTCTGTTCTTAAGCTTGCCTCCTAACATCTGATTATCTCAAGTGCTTGCTGCCCTCAATATATCTGATTGGAGCCTGTCCTTCCTATAATCCCAGTTGATTCAGGACTCCTCAGAGTTCAGCTTTCTCTGTGATCCATTGATTGTGGGCTGCTGTGAACCTGAGATTCTGGGTGTGTCAGAGTTCTTGGCAGTCAAGCCCCTCTACCCTGTTCCTGTTATTCTGGCTTCCTGTTGTCCTAAGATCCTGGGCATGTTACAGTGCGTGGAAGTGATGTCTCCTTTTAGGTCAGTGGAGCTGTCTGGTCTGTTCAAAACCAAGGTAAACCAGAAATAATCAAAAGGATCCCGAGCCTCTGGTCAGGGAGGGCTCTGGTGCCCTTGTTCCTGTCATAGGCTGATCACAATTGGATTGCAACCTTTGTGTTCCGCTTACCAGTGATCCTAAGATCACATGGATAGTCCTCTAAGGAGTGTGGGAGTGTCAGCCGACTCAGTGCCCAAGGTGGCTTGGTGCTGGTGCCGACCAGAAGGGACTTGTGCCCCTGGTCAGGCTGGTTTTCTGCTTCCCTAATGCTGTTTCAAATCCCTCATGATTGGATTGGAACTGATGTTGTGTTCAGCTCACCAGTGATCCTAAGATCGCATGGAGAGTCCTGTAGGGACGGTGGGGCTGTCCGGTGACTCTGTGCCCAAGGTGACCTGGTGCAGGTGATGACTGGAAGGGACTTGTCCCTTCTGTTTTTAAAATGTGTGTTAATTACACATATTGTCTTTGTGTCCTGCTTAAGTTGGTTTAAGAAAGCATATGGGGTGCATGACTGAATGGTTATCTTTGGAATCTGTCTATTTTCTCAGAACTCTGGCTATGATCCCTAGGAAACTACTGCAGAGGAAGACAATGCTAGTGAGCGAGAAGCTGATGAAGTGACACTTAGTGCCTACTGTTAAGAATGGAGATGTGGGCATATTGGTGCATCTTCATCTCATTTTCTAAATATGACAAGACACTCTGTCACTCATATTTTTAGAGGAGGAAGAAAGACTGAAATCATGTGGGCTTCGGTAGAGTTCAATACAAATATTAAATTTCTAATTGTAGTCAAGTACAATACTTTCCCTAAAAAAGTTATAATATACCATTTCTCTGTCCCAAACACTCCAACGAATCCTCCTTTTTATGCAGTATCAAACAAGATGGTCATTACTTCCTACAAGGTTAGCCTCCATTTCATGTCTCTAATGCTAGAGGCTGAGAATGCACAAGCCAACTCCTATTTGGCAGTGACTGCATTTCTGCTCCCTCTTCCTGAATTATGTTCCCATCAATATCAACATGGCTTGCTGTCTTAGCTGGAACTTAATGTGAAAGAAATGGTTCACAATTTACATGCTTACTATCATATCACATGGGCCTTTATTCATCACCTCCCTACTCAGTTTTAGCATTCATTGCAACTCTCATGTATGGATTAATTTTTGTTGTTTCCCCTGTTCTCTATGCGTAAGAACAGGACCTTGTTTAGCTTAGTATGATGTCCCTGATGCTTAGCTCAGAGCCTGTTATGCAACAATCATCTCAAGACTATTGAGCAAGTATATGAATTATTAACATTTTATACAGCAAAGGAACTTACCGTGTGCATTTTATTATAGGCTCATATCCAGTACTGACAAATTTAGGAGGGATTTGTTGCCAATCTTCTTCGAGGTGGACTACTGAAGAGAGATTATTTTCTGGTATAGAATGGCTTAATTTTCCAGCTAATAATGAGCAAGGCATTTAAAGTTCTTCGTTTTGGAGGAAGTAATAGTTTAAAGGATGAAATACAAAGAGAATTCATGTGTGTTAATAGAGAAAAGAGGGGACAGTGGGGTCAGAAGTGTGTGGTCACTGCAGTGCTAGTGATCCTAGGGGCAGGAAGAGGAGCTCACGCTCCAAAGTTTTGCAGTACTTATTTTTAAGGAAGAATTTACTTATGTGTGACTCACTATGAATGTAAAGACTGACTAGCTTATGACAATAGTCAGGCTTAGCTTCTTTCCTTTTCTCATGGAGAAAATCACATAAATATTGGGAAGGCTTGAAACCCCCACTTTAAGGGAAAGGGGGGAATATATTATAGAAAGTTTATGTCTGCTTGAGAGAACAATCAACAATTTTCCAGCCAATCATTATAATGCTATACCCAACAGAAGGAAAATAGGTTGCTACTCAAAACAATGAAATATTTTTATTTTCTATTTCCCTGAAGAATTTGCTCAATGTAATTCAGGGTTTTACTTGTTAATGTGGCTTCTACGAATGCCATGAAAATCAAGGTCATGCTATGGATAGTAATAGTTTCAAGTATTAGTCTGTAGGTCACGTACTTTCTAGGTGGGACCATGCACTATATATATTCTTTATACCTCTCTCACCATCCTAATTGAACAGGGCTGCCATAGCCTAAGTCCATAAAAAAACAGGGTCACCCACTACTCCGTATCTGTCCTTTCTTATCATCTCAGAGATGGAACAAATGATCTGCCTTCACAGCTCTCCAGCTCCACACACAAACACACTTAGGTACTTCCTGTCTTTATGTGTTATTGCTTTGTAATGAGCATACTTGCTGCTAGAACCCCCTCAAAAATTAGGAACAGCATCTACATTTCTTGTTTATGTAATTAAAATTTTCTTTTCATAGTGACATATGGTAAAAGAATAAAACATTTCAAAATTGCATTTAAGAAAGTGTGCAAAAGACATAACAATTCTTTTTAAATTTTTTTCTTTGCTTGTTTTTACTTTTAAATTCAAGTCCTTGAGCTTTTATAAAGGAGATACTTCTTCATTTGCTATCAGGCTATGTCCATCAAGCTTAGTCCAAGGTGTAAGGTACTTAATTAACTTAGCCTGGTGACAGCAGAGCTTAAATAGCCCTTCTTACCCTGCACTGTCATAGACAGATGTTGTCAATGGTATCTAAAATAAAGCATAACTTTATGATTTAGAGGTGAATATGTCATAAGGATATTTTATGGAGACACAGGAAAAAAAAAAAAACATTGTTACCAAAATGCTGACAACACAGTACTTCATAGAATATTCAGTTTTTCATTTTCAATATTGCATATCTGCTGGGAACTGTCTTGCTTCTCCTGTCCAAAATTTTCAGAAATTATCATATGAGTTATGCTAAGTTGGGTGAAGGTTAAAATCCCAAACCAGCAGTACAGTTAGTACTGAAAGCAGTACAGTTAGTACTGAATGCATGTCACTCTGAGACTGTCACTAAGTTTGAGAATCCTGAGTAAGTAGAGGTTGGGCTGTACTTGACTGTTCTCATGGCTTCCTAGAGACAAGAACTTGCCACACATGAGTGTTCTCAGGCTTGTCTCTCTCCATCTACCAGGGTGTTACTGTTTCACTTTACCTCCACAATTACAACACAGCAATATCTATACATGGAAGATATTCTAATTGTTTTCAATGATAGTTCAAATTATGTAAGCAAGACAATCTGTAGAGGTGGCTAGCAGTACTGCTGTAGGATTTAGTGTTGGACACTGAACAGAGAATGCATAAAAAATATTTTAATTAAAAGTGTCCTTTCCCTGTACAGAAATGAAGTAGGTCACTTGACACTACTGTACAATCTGTGTCATTTGTTCTACTTTTATGGTGTGATGCTTTTGTGCTTTCTCTTTTTCTACTTCTATTATAACTTGTTTTACTATTATTTTAGTCAATTCCTTTGAAAAATAAACTTTAATTCATATATAAAGAGGAGAAGATATAAACTTTCAGTGCATATGATCCACGTCAGAAAGAATTTTATGATTATCTGGCTCTGGGTCAAGACGCTAGGTACTCAGAAGGTTTGGCCAATACATCATGTCCAACTTGCATGCTAATTTCCATCATGATAAGGTTGTGTCTTCTCTGAAGACATATGAACCTTTCAAATGGTAGTTGTGCAGTCAGAACTTACCATGAATATAAACTCCCTCAAAGTAAATTTTCTTTTGCTAATGATGGACCATTTCACTCACTCTTTTTAAAATATAATGAATGGTTGAACACACAAATGGAAAATACAGGATAAAGTTACATATCTATTCTCTCAGCTGTGTGTGAAACACTTATATCCCTGTATCCTTTGCAGGTGTGCTAATTATGGATTAGAACTTTAAAAACCTATGATTGTTTCTATGCATATGATGCATGTTGATCAAGCACATTTCACTCTCCTTCCATGACATTCCTCATTTCTCCTCTGAAAACCCCCATATCCCATCCACCTCCTCCCTGCTCACTAACCCACCCACTCCTGATTCACTGTTCTGGCATTTTCCTACACTGGGACATCAAGCCTTCACAAGATCAGAGGCCACTCCTCTCACTGATGTCCCACAAGGCCATCCTCTGCTACATATATGGCTGGAGCCACGAGTCCTTCCATGTATACTCTTATTCTTGATACTCAGTACAGAGTAGAACTGATGGAGAGAGAAGAGAGCAGAGGGTAGGGGCAGGGAAAGCCCTCAGAGCTGGAGATATTAACTCAGAAATTTTTCTCAGGATCAGAGACCAAAATGCTACCTCCCAGTAAATGAATATCACTGATGAAAATCAAGTAATAAGAAAATAGAAGAGCTGTGGGTATGGATAGATTATTTTTAAAGACCTATTCCTTTTCCTGAAGTAAGCATAATTTGTTTTTATTTTGGAGGATCTGAATATGTATTCTTACCTTAAATATAGGAACCCACAGCTGAAACTCAGTTAATCAGAAATCTTCTCTCTGGTTGTTGGATTGGAGTTTGGTTTACATTCTGTGTTAGTCCAATAAGATATACACAGAGTTCAAACATATGTTTGTGATCCAAGGTGAGACAGGAACAGACATCCCTGGCTATATATACTTGGTGCTACCAAATCAACAAAAATGTGCAAATGAAAGAACATGACCTGTAGGGAGGATGCAGCTCTACCAAGATTGAGAGGGCTGGGGAGTGAAAGAAACCAGAATGTGTTATATAGATGTATGAAATTGTCAAAGAATAAACTTAATGGAGTTAAATAAATTTATTAGAGTTGAATGTAAATCCACTATACACATTTTTATTGACAAGCATATAAGAAATGTAGAGTGATATGAGCTCAGTTATCAAGCTCATAATACTTTTACAAAAAGGGCTCAAGAAGGGCTTGTAGTTGTTTAGCACTTAAAATATACTTTAGAATTTATGAACCATAAAGTGGGATGTACAGCCTGGCAAAGGTGATTCTTCCCAAGTGGCTTCATGTATATGGTCATGAGTAGAGATAGGACAGATGTTCATGGAATCCAGTATAGAAAGATATCATTTAATTTGTGAAATTACTCTTATCTAGGACATGGATCTTTCTCTGTCCAATGGAATAAGCTGTATTGAAAAATCTTCCCCATACCCGCACCTCACCAGACCTCTAAACTCCCTGAAGCCTCCAGTCTCTTGAGGGTTAGGTGCATTTTCTCTGTCTGAACCCAGACCCGACAGTCCTCTGCTGTATATGTATTGGGGGGCCTCATATCAGCTGGTGTATGCTGCTGGGTTGGTGGTCCAATATCTGAGAGATCTTGAGGGTCCAGATTAATTTAGACTGCTGGTCCTCCTACAGGGTCACCCTCCTCCTCAGCTTCTTCCAGCTTTTCCCTAAATCAACCATAGGGGTCAGCAGCTTCTGTCCACTGGTTGAGTGAAAATATCTGCATCTGACTCTTTCAGCTGCTTGTTGGGTCATTTGGAAAGGAATTCTTTAAAAACTGCAGAAAATAGTTTTTATGCAGATTCTGCCAGTCAAGCAGTCAGAGTTTGGTGTTTTCTGTAGGTAAATCTTACTTCATAGAAAATGAACCTTTACCTGATCCATTTGCAATCATCTTGATATCTGCCATTCAAAAATCAGTTATGTAATCATAATCCTGTTTATTAGTACATACAGGCAAAAGTTGTCACAAGAACTGTGAGATAGAACCTAAGGTGCAATTTAAGACTCAGAGTTGGCAAGGGAACTTCATTCATTAAAATAGTAGGGGAAGGAAATATTCAGTAGAAATTTGGTGAGTGTGGTGAATTCTATAGATCATGTCATGAAGGTTCAGCCTTTTCTGCCAAGGGACTATGGGGACAAGAAATATGGAAAGGAGAAGGGAAAAGAGAAAAAAGGGCCAAAGGCAAAATGAATCCAACTTGGAGAATCTGTGTGTCAGTCATACAAAGCATGGTTGAACTCAACCGGTAGATCATTTTTTTGTGAAGATTGCTATCATCAGTGGAAGAAGTCTGCCCGGGGCATTTCAGGGGACTTTTCTTTTCGTCTCTTACACAGGTCAAATATGTAAGTTCTCAGTTAAGCTCAGGGCTTTGATCAGCTTAACATTGGATACTTCTTTCCCTCTGGGCTATTTTGTATGAGATTCACCTTGAGATAAAACAACTACCCATAAGTGCTTCTCTACTATTGTTGGGAGCCGCGTCCGAGCTGGTGCCGTGCCCAAGCCGGTTACCTAGGAGATGGTTGCCTAGGAGACACAAACAAGTTCAGTGCGCATGCGTTTCTGATGAAACCATGTAAGTCACCGCCCATCCCGGGGCGTAACTTGAGGTAATGGGCAGTCAGCCAATCCTGACAACACACGTCACACTGAGGTGTAATTAAGCGAAACTATTTCTAGAAATGCTTTCTCTTTCTCTTTCTCTTTCTCCACATGGTAATAAAGATATGCTTGTAGAAGGATTCTATTTGTGTCCATATCCATTTCTTGCAGGCAAGGCGGTAACGTGGGCACTTACATACTATCAAACCACAGGTCCATGTGTGAGACACATGTTCAATGAACTAGAAAAAATATTGATATAAACATTCAGAGAAAATTATTTTGCCATTATTATGTACAGGAAATTAATGCCATTTGCTTCACCAAAGGAGGAAAACAATTCTTTCTGTCAGAGAGGAAGAGTTTCAGTTTTACAATCACCCTTGATGAAGTACTAAATAGACAGGAAATATACAGATGTTCTGATCCAAAAAAAAATCTATGACAACCATTCTGACAGGGAGTAGTTAGTAGTTGTGGTACATCATCAGCGAGATACAGCCAAGGGCCTCAAGTGGTGTAACAGTATCTCGTAATGAGGTGACAGACAATATGTCCTGACTGGGAGACAGTTATCACTGGAAAGGTCCTGCAAGCTCATAGTCAAGTGGATGTATACTAATGAGAATGGAGAATGTGAAAGAAAGGGTATAATTTAATGACTGGCAAGAGTTAGAGACATCAGGAAGAAAATACTGAAAGTCTGATACTGACGGATCCTGGAGTTTAAGACTGTAGAATTCAAAGGATTGCAAGAGAAATGAAGATTGAGCTCACTAAAACTAAGGTACATAGGAGACCATCAATGCCAAAAAATGTGCCAGTAAAACATAATGAAAGAGAGACTCAGATAATTAAAAATCATAGTACTAAGCAAAAATAGATGTAAAGAAACAAGGAAAGCTCAGAATCACTGATGATTTAAATTCTATATTTGATAGACAATATCAACACAGCAGCTCATGGTTGTTTATCTGACATATGACTTT
Source organism: Mus minutoides (assembly GCA_902729485.2). Taxonomy (NCBI): domain Eukaryota; kingdom Metazoa; phylum Chordata; class Mammalia; order Rodentia; family Muridae; genus Mus; species Mus minutoides. The sequence continues at coordinate 4,263 of CACVCL010029774.1, read as the reverse complement.
TAGTGTCCTATAGTTATATTAGTGCTATTTAATTTGAGACACAATATCATGAAGTGAAACTCACTCCTGTCATTTTGAAGATTGACATTCAGAATACAGTAACTTTGAAGGTAACAGTGCTCACAAATAGAGAGCCAAAATTTGTGACTATCTGAGTTGTAAGGATTTGGACATCAGAATGTATTTCACTTACTTTAAACACAAGGACATCGAAGATATTAAAAATCTCACTGTGTTCTTGGAAGGAATACAGGTTTTGGATAAAAGCCAAGTTTACATGGCAGGTACCAAAAGGTACCACAGGGCTTGCCCAATAATTGACTTGAGAACTTTCCCAAATGTGAGTCATACTTTGTTGGATGTGAGTGGAATTTTGCTACTCTGTTCTTCCTAGAAAATTCACTGCTTACAAACTAGCTCTACTGGCCTGATCTTCCAGTTCATTTGGAATACAACTCTCAGAAACACATTTTCTTCAGAACTAAGAGAGAGGAACTGAAATGAGGGGAGGAAGAAACCTGGAATATAAAATTAAAGGAGCCCTCACAAGGACATGCACACACAGGGCCAGTTCCTAGTGAAAGCCTGCTTATGTTTTCCACATAGGATACCGTTTTTCTCACTCCATCTGCCTTACCCTTTGATACTAATGTTGGGGAGAAGAATTTGATAGATGGAAAGGATAGAGTTTTTAATCTACCAAAGCATTCCAGAATTATAGAATGCATTGGGAATACTACAACTGTTTGTCATGGACCATCAGGTCATTTAGTCAAGTACAGACTAAAACTTCCCTTTATTTATACCTATGACACTTACATGGGAGTTTTAGAATTCTCTTATTGCTCTGTTCTCCATTTCTAGAAAAGTAAAAGTGGCTGGTGGTGACATTTCACTGGAGCCACAGTGCTCAGTAATCAGGAAGCACCTATACATGCTTCAAAGGCACAAATGTGAAATGCAGCCAAGAGCCATATTCAAATAATTTTCAAATGAAGAATTTTTTTTACACAGAATCCAATTTTTAACAAAATTCACTCCGTTCTTTGAGAAAGGCCTTCATAAATAGAAAGACTTCTGTCTGATTTGTAAGTCTTTCAACCTCTTTTGTGTAAAACACTCCCTGGTCCCATTCAGTATCCTTTGTACCAGCCATGATATCAACCACAAAATAGAGAGAAGTATTCACAGATACACTGTGATGAAGGACATGCCTTAAGGATAATTAGTGTTAAATAACACTGAAGAAGCTACTCCTAATTATATCACATAATATGGATCTAATGTGGCTAGAATATGGACTCACATATTTGAGAATGTAAGTGTGCTAGAGTGTTTCAACCTGAAGCTTCTTATAGCAACACAAGAAAGATGACAGAAGTGTCATTAGTCCCCAACTAAACAATTTATTTTTTAAATAAAACTTGATTATTTATTCCTTTAAACACAAGATCTCAAAATCTCCAAGCACTGTATAAAACAATGCTGTTTTGAATTTTAATTTTCCTTTGAAGTATCTATTTTTAGATTTTCCAAACTTGTGACAAGAAACAAGGGCTTTGTTTTTTTTTTCCTTTCTTTTTTAAATTATTTAAATTTAATTATTTACATTTCAAATGTTATCCCCTTTCCTAGTTTCCTCTCAGAAAATTCCCTATCTCCTATCTCCTTTCCCCTCCCACTGCTCCCCAACCCACTCATTCCCTCTTCCTGGCCCAGTCATTACCCTATACTGGGGCACAGAACCTTCACAGGATTAAGGACCTCTCCTCCAATTGATGACTGACTAGGCCATCCTGTGCTACATATGCAGCTAGAACCATGAGTCCCACCATGTGTTTTCTTTGAATGGTGGTTTACTCCTAGAGAGCTCTGGAGGTACTGGTTAGGTCACATTGTTATTCCTCCTATAGGTTTGCAAACCCCTTCAGCTCCTTGGGTACTTTCTCTAGATCCTTCCTTGGGGATCCTGTGCTCTGTCCAATGGATGGCTGTGAGCATTCATTTCTGTATTTGTCAGGCAATAGAAGAGCCTCTCAGGAGACAGCTATATCAGGGTCCTGTCAGCAAGCTCTTGTTGGCATCTGCAATAGTGTCTGGGTTTGGTGGTTGTTTATGAGATGGATCCCCACGTGGGACAGTCTCTAGATGATCATTCCTTCAGTCTCTACTATGAACTTTGTCTCTGTAACTCATTCCATGGGTATTTTTCTTTCCTCTTCTAAGAAGGACCAAAGTATCCACACTTTGGTCTTTCTTCTTCTTGAGTTTCAGGTGTTTTTCAAATTGTATCTTGGGTATTCTAAGTTTCTGGGCTAATATCCACTTATATATAATATCCACAAGTGCATATCATGTGTGTTCTTTTTTAAATGGGTTACCTCACTTAGAATGGTATCCTCCAGATCCATCCATTTGTCTAAGAATTTCATAAATTCATTGTTTTAATAGCTGTGTAGTACTCCATTGTATAAATGTACCACATTTTCTGTATCCATTCCTCTGTTGAGGGACATCTGGGTTCTTTCCAGCTTCTGGCTATTATAAATAAGGATGCTATGAACATAGTGGAGCATGTCTCCTTATTACAAGTTGGAACATCTTCTGGGTATATGCCCAGGAGAGGTATTGCTTGCTGGATCTTCTGGTAGTTAGTACTTTGTCCAATTTTCTGAGGAACCACCAAACTGACTAAGGAGCTAAAACCACCCAGTAGAAAAAGGACAGCATTTTCAACAAATGGTGCTGGTTCAACTGGTGGTTAGCATGTAGAAGAATGCAAATTGATCCATTCTTATCTATCTAAGTGGATCAAGTAACTCCACATAAAACCAGAGACAATGAAACTTATAGAGGAGAAAGTGGGAAAGAGGCTGGAAGATATGAGCACGGGAGGAAAATTCCTGAACAGAATAGCAATGGCCTGTGCTGTAAGATGATGAAGCAACAAATGGGACCTTATAAACTTGTAAAGCTTCTGTAAGGCAAAGGACACTGTCAATAAGACAAAAAGGCAACCAACAGATTGGGAAAAGATGTTTACAAATGCTAAATCCAATAGGGGGTTAATATCCAACATATACAAAGAACTCAAGAAGCTGGACTCCAGACAACCAAATAACCCTATTAAAAATGGGGTACAGAGCTAAACAAGAATTCACAACTGAAGAATGCCAAATGGCTGAGAAGCATCTAAAAAAATGTTCAACATCCGTAATAATCAGGGAAATACAAATCAAAACAACCCTGAGATTCTACCTTATATTAGTCAGAATTGCTAAGCCAAAAATTCAGGTGACAGCAGATGCTGGTGAGGATGTGGAAAAAGAGGAACACTCCTCCATTGCTGGTGGGATTGCAAGCTGGTACAACCACTCTGGAAATCAGTTTGGCGGTTCCTAAACAATTTAGAATTTGAAAATGTCCCTAACATTTCCAATCCCAGCACCCAAAGTTCAATTGCTTGCTGTTATAGCTTGCTCTGATTCCTAGGCTACCACAAACAGTTTAGCTTAAAGAGTTGGTACTTTATACCTTAACACTCCTCACAGCTGGAGAGTGTCTAAAATAACGGGACAAAAGCCACTACATAAGGAAGAAAGGGTTTTATTTTGGTTTACTGTATAAAATTTATCATGGTAGGGAGGACATATCAACATGAAGGGAAGACATGGTGACAGGAACAAGGGGCTTACTGATTATACTGCATATATATTCAGGAAGCAGGAAGTGAGGTCAACCTAGGAAGCAGGAAGTAAGGTCAATTTATAGAGCCTCAAGGACCCCTCCCCCATCTTGTTGACTCATTTCTTCCAGCAACAATCCCTCTTCTAAAGGTTTCCCAACCTTCATAAACAGCTTCACCAGCTTGGGACCAAGAACTCAAATAAGAGGATCAGTGGAGGCTCATTGAAGACAGAACAAGGAGCCTTCCCTTAGGTAAGTGTCAAATCTTGACATCAAAGTCTCTCATTATTATAAACCTTGTGAGATACAAAACGAAATGAGGACAATACTTTTTTAAATTATTTACTTAAGCTCACAGTCAGCTATTAGATGGAACACAGGATTCCCAAGGAAGGAGCTAGAGAAAGTACCCAAGGAGCTGAAGGGGTCTTCAACCCTATAGGTGGAAGAATAACATGAACTAACTAGTACCCCCTGAGCTCATGTCTCTAGCTGCATATATAGAAGAGGATGGCCTAGTTGGCCATCATTGGGAAGAGAGGCCCCTTGGTCATGCAGACTTTATATGCCCCAGTA
>CACVCL010029768.1:0-63739 GCA_902729485.2 Mus minutoides | reverse complement strand
TCTTCAACCCTCTGGGTGGAAGAATAACATGAACTAACTAGTTACCCCTGCGCTCATGTCTCTAGCTGCATATATGGAAGAGGATGGCCTAGTTGGCCATCGTTGGGAGGAGAGGCCCCTTGGTCATACAGACTCTATATGCCCCAGTACAGGGGAACGCCAGGGCCATTACGTGGGAGGGGGTGGGTGGGGGAGCAGGGCGGGGATGCGGGAGGGTAAGGGAAAATTTCTGGATAACATGTGAAATGTAAATGAAGAAAATATCTAATAAAGAGGGAAAAAAAAAAAAAAAGAACTGAGGAAACCTGGGGAGGCTATTCCCAGCCCACAGAGCACTTAGGATTTTCCTGTGACTTTCCGGTGGCTGCCATTCAAGATTCATGGAGCCTGCCACCAAGGGAGAATCTTCCTCAACATAAGAATGCATAGACATCATAAGCTCAAGAACAGCCCTTTGTCCCTCCTCCTTTCCTTACACCTTTCAGTCCAGCCAGGACCCAGGTGCTCAGTGGTCTTTTCCCCAAACCAGCGACACCCACCAAGACAATCACTATTTCCTATAAAAGAGCCTTGGAACAGCAGATCTCTTCCAAAAGCACATACCTTTCCTATAGGAGAACAGATCCCATACTCATCGCTATATTCAACATATCCTTGATATGTTAAGCCAAAGTAGTTAAGCAAGAAAAAAAATGCCAGGCAGTGGTGGCACATGCCTTTAATCCCAGCACTTGGGAAGCAGAGGCAGGTGGATTTCTGAGTTCAAGGCAAACCTGGTCTACAGAGTGAGTTCCAGGACAGCCAGGGATACACAGAGAAACCCTATCTCGAAAAACTCAAATAAATAAATAAATAAATAAATAAATAAATAAATAAATAAATAAGAAAAATAAAAAAAAAAAAAGAAGTTATGAAACAAATGGATTTAACAGATATCTACAGAACATTTTATCCTAAAACAAAAGGATATACCTTCTCAGCACCTCATGGTGCCTCCATCATAAACTGACCATATAATTGGTCACAAAACAGGCCTCAACAGATACAAAAATATTGAAATTATCCCATGCATCCTATCAAATCACCATGCACTAAGGCTGATCTTCAATAACAGCAGAAATAATAGAAAGCCAGCATTCACGTGGAAACTGAACAACATTCGACTCAATGATACATTGGTCGAGATAGAAATAAAGAAAGAAATTAAAGACTTCTTAGAGTTTAATGAAAATGAAGCCACAACATACCCAAACTTATGGGACACAATGAAAGCAGTCCTGAGAGGAAAACGCATAGCCCTGAGTGCCTCCAAAAAGAAACTAGAGAGAGCATACACTAGCAGCCTTACAGCACACCTAAAAGCTCTAGAACAAAAGGAAGCAGATTCACCCAAGAGGAGTAGAAGGCAGGAAATAATCAAACTTAGGGCTGAAATCAAACAAGTGGAACCAAAAAGAACTATTCAAAGAATCAACCAAACCAGGAGCTGGTTCTTTGAGAAAATCAACAAGATAGATAAACCCTTATCCAGACTAACTAGAGGGCAAAGGGACAGTATCCTAACTAACAACATCAGAAAAGAAAAAGGAGACATAACAACGGATCCTAAGGAAATACAAAACATCGTCAGATCCTTCTACAAGAGGCAATGCTCAACAAAACTGGAAAACCTGGATGAAATGGACAACTTCCTAGACAGCTACCAGATACCAAAGTTAAATAGGGATAAGATTAAAGATCTTAACAGTCCCGTTTCCCCAAAAGAAATAGAAGCAGTCATTAATAGTCTCCCAACCAAAAAAAGCCCAGGACCAGATGAATTTAGTGAAGAGTTCTATCAGACCTTCAAAGAAGACCTAATTCCAACTCTCCTCAAACTATTCCACAAAATAGAAACAGAAGGTATTCTACCCAATTCATTCTATGAAGCCACAATTACTCTGATACCTAAACCACACAAAGATCCAACAAAGAAAGAGAACTTCAGATCAATTTCCCTTATGAATATCGATGCAAAAATACTCAATAAAATCCTCGCAAACTGAATCCAAGAACACATCAAAATTATCATCCATCATGACCAAGTAGGCTTCATCCCAGGGATGCAGGGATAGTTTAATATACAGAAATCCATCAACGAAATCCACTATATAAACAAACTCAAAGACAAAAACCACATGATCATCTCCTTAGATGCTGAGAAAGCATTTGACTGAATCCAACACCCCTCAATAATAAAAGTCATGGAAAGATCAGGAATTCAAGGCCCATACCTAAACATAATAAAAGCAATATACAACAAACCAGTAGCCAACATCAAAGTAAATGGAGAGAAGCTGGAAGCAATCCCACTAAAATCAGGGACTAGACAAGGCTGCCCACTTTTTCCTTACCTATTCAATATAGTACTTGAACTCCTAGCCAGAGCAATTCGACAACAAAGGGAGATCAAGTGGATACAAATTGGAAAGGAAGAAGTCAAAATATTACTATTTGCAGATGATATGATAGTATATATAAGTGACCCTAAAAATTCTACCAGAGAACTCCGAAACCTGATAAACAGCTTCAGTGAAGTAGCAGGATATAAAATTAACTCAAACAAATCAGTGCCCTTTCTCTACACAAAGGATACACAGGATGAGAAAGAAATTAGGGAAACAACACCCTTCACAATAGTCACAAATAATATAAAATACCTTGGTGTGACTCTAACTAAGGAAGTGAAAGATCTGTATGACAATAACTTTCAAGTCTCTGAAGAAATTGAAGAAGATCTCATAAGATGGAAAGATCTACCATGCTCATGGATTGTCAGAATAAATATAGTCAAAATAGCTATCCTGCCAAAAGCAATCAACAGATTCAATGCAATCCCCATCAAAATTCCAACTCAATTCTTCACTTAGTTGGAAACGGTAATTTGCAAATTCATCTGGAATAACAAAAAAACCTAGGTTAGCAAAAACTATTCTCAACAATAAAAGAACCTCTGGTAGAATCACCATGCCTGACCTCAAGCTGTACTACAGAGCAATTGTGATAAAAACAAAACAAAACAAAAACAGACAAACAAACAAAAAATCTGCATGGTACTGGTATAGCGACAGACAGGTAGATCAATGGAATAGAATTGAAGACCCAGAAATGAACCCACACACCTGATGGTTACCTGATCTTTGACAAAGGAGCTAAAACCATCCAGTATAAAAAAGACAGCATTTTCAACAAATGGTGTTGGCACAACTGGCAGTTATCGTGTAGAAAAATGGGAATTGATCCATTCTTATCTCCTTGTACAAGCTCAAGTCTAAGTGAATCAAAGAACTCCACATAAAACCAGAGTCACTGAAATTTATAGAGGAGAAAATGTTGAAAAGCCTTGAAGATATGAGCACAGGGGAAAATTTCTTAAACAAAGATCAAGAATCAACAAATGGGACTTCATAAAATTGCAAAGCTTCTGTAAGGCAAAAGATACTGTCAATAAGACAAAAAGGCCACCAACACATTGGAAAAGAATTTTTACCAATCCTAAATCTGATAGGGGAATAATATCCAATATATACAAAGAGATCAAGAAGCTGAACTCCAGAAATTCAAATAACCCCATAAAAATTGGGGTACAGAGCTAAACAAAGAATTCTCAACTGAGGAATACCGAAGGGCTGAGAAGCACTTGAAAAAAATGTTCAACATCCTTAATCATCACGGAAATACAAATCAAAACAACCCTGAGATTCCACCTCACACCAGTCAGAATGGCTAGGATCAAAAAATCAGGTGACAGCAGATACTGGCAAGATTGTGGAGAAAGAGGAACACTCCTCCATTGTTGGTAGGATTGCAAGCTGATACAAGCACTCTGGAAATCAGCCTTGTGGTTCCTCAGAAAACTGGACATAGTACTACTGGTAGATCCAGCAATACCTCTCCTGGTCATATACCCAGAAGATGTTCCAACTGGTAATAAGGACACATGCTCCACTATGTCCATAGCAGCCCTATTTATCATAGGCAGAAGCTGGAAAGAACCCAGATGTCCCTTAACAGAGGAATGGATACAGAAAATGTAGTACATTTACACAATGGAGTACTACTCAGCTATTAAAAACAATGAATTTTTCTTAGGCAAATGGATGCATCTTGAGGATATCATCCTGAGTGAGGTAACCCAATCACAAAAGAAGTCACTTGATATGCACTCACTGATAAGTGGATATTAGCCCAGAAACCTAGAATACCCAAGATACAACTTCCAAAACACAAGAAAATCAAGAAGGAAGACCAACTTGTGTATACTTCATTCCTCCCTAGAATAGGGAATAAAATATCCATGGAAGGAGTTGCAGAGACAAAGTTTGGAGCTAAGACAAAAGGATGGACCATCCAGAGACTGCCTCACCCGGAGGTCCATCCCATAATCAGCCACCAAACGCAGACACTACTTCATATGCCAGCAAGATTTTGCTGAAAGGACCCTGATATAGCTGTCTCCTGTGTGGCTTTGCCAGTGCCTGGCAAACACAGAAGTGGATGCTCACAGTCATCTATAGGATGGAACACAAGATCCTCAATGTAGGAGCTAGAGAAAGTACCCAAGAGCTGAACTGGTCTGCAACCCTATAGGTGGAACAACAATATGAACTAACCAGTACCCCCAGAGCTCGTGTCTCTAGCTGCATATGTAGCAGAAGATGACCTAGTCGGCCATCATTGGGAAGAGAAGCCCCTTGGTCTAGCAAACTTTATATGCCCCAGTACAGGGGAACAGCAGGGCCAAGAAATGGGAGTGAGTGGTTAGGTGAGCAGGGCGGGGGGAGGCTATAGGGGACTTTTGGGATAGCATTTAAAATGTAAATGAACAAAATGTCTAATAAAAATGAAGTGCTTTCCTGCTTCTCCTGGGTGTAAATAGGAGTAGATTTGATCTATCCTCTTACTTTTGTTTTTCAAAGATGCTCCCTAGTCCTGACTGTTTACAGCCTGAGTGCATGTGCCCTCGCCCTTGTGGCTGTATGCTGATTACACTAAAGTGAACTTTTCTCACGTGACTTTTGCCTAATACTCAGCATACCCACAGATAGAATTTGTCTGGTTTCCTGAATATAGATGATTATTGCATAAGATTCTCTTCCTCATTTTTTTGACTCCAGGCTCCAAGGTTCTTGCCTCCAACTAGAGTGGTAACAATTAGAATAGAAAAAAATTCAATAAAATTATTCCTAACGATCTTCTGCTATATTCATAGATCAGTGCCTAGCCTAATAATCATCATAGAGGCTTCCTCCAGCAGCTGATGGGAACAGATGCATAGAGCCACAGACAAACATGAAGGAGAAAAAGAACTCAGGTTAGAGACCTCCTTCAGGTCAGTTGAAGCTCTGGGAACCTCACAAAGAAAGGGAGAAAAAAAAAAGTAGGAGCCAGAGGGGTTAAGGACGCCAGGAGAACATGGTCCACAGAATCAACTAAGCCCAGCTCGTGGGGCCTCACAGAGAGAGACTGAAAGAGCTATCACCGAGCCTACCTGGGTCTTCACTAGGTCCTCTGTATAGATGGTATAGCTGTTAGCTTGGTGGTTTTGTGGGGATGCTAACAGTGGGAGGAAAAAGGAGGAAGAATGGATCTGGGGGAGAGGGAAAGTGGAGAGAGAACTGGGAGGAGTGGAGGACAGGAAAACTTAAGTTGGGATTTATTTATGCAAAAAGAATAAATTTTAAAAAGTAAAGCATAAAGAAATACTTTTCTAAAAAATATCCTAAGAAGTTACAGAAAGAATTCATTAGGTAAATTATCCATTGATAAAATTATATTAACCTTACTAAATTATTCCAATTGTAAATAAAGAGGAGAAATGTATTTGGCTAACAAACCTGTTGTTGTTCACATTCCCTAAAATCAGGGATTTCCTACTTGACACCAAAACCAGATCAAATACAAATTCAGAAAAGGGGAAATTAATAAACTAACTCCATATAGTAATCCTTTCCCAGTTTTCCAACCAACCTGCTGTTCTCAAATAAATTATTTTAAAACTACAATAGGCCAACAAGGTACCTCAGTAGGTCAAATACTTGCTACCAAGCCTGATACCTAATTCAACCCCTAAAGCCCACATAGTAGGAAAAAACTGACTCCTGCAAGATATGCTCTGACCTCCACACGCTGAGGCATATGTTCTTGCACAAGTGTTCACACACACACACACACACACACACACACACACACACACACACTAAAACATTTCAAAAGATTTAAGTGTATTAGCTTTGAAACAATAAGGACTCATATTCAGGTCTGGGGATATAGTAGAATCACAGGGAAAACAAAAAAAAGAAAGAAAATGTTTGAGCACAGATCCACAGCCTTCCCATCTTACCTTTCATCCCTTAAGAGTGGACATTTGCGTGCAGTCCAGATACCCTGGTGGTCACAGTAATGTCTGTCTTGGTCATGTATGCCCATCACCTGCTCTGTAAGCCATGGACCTTCATCAGAAAAAAATCCTCCCTCTTTTCTCTGCAATCACTAATCCTTTCTCCCTTTCTCTTGGACAGAGATCTAGCCCTTCTTATGGGAACAGCTGCTGCTTGGACTCTGGAGAAGGTATTTAAGAAATATCTGAATAGTATAGAGGACAAGGGAGCTATTTCAACATTGTTCTGGGTTAAATGCCTTTGTCTTAAGTTAATATGCTTAAATGCTAACCTGAAGATTACGGCATTGGGAGTAGGCAGTCTTTAGGGGGTGATTGGTACATACTGCTTGTGTTGTGTAATTTCTCTGAATTGAAATATTATCACCTGCAGGTTTGAGAGATCAAAGACTCTGAGAAGTAACATAGTTTAGAAGGGTCAGAAATCTCACCCAAGGTAAAAGACTCACAGCCTACTACTGGCCTATGTATGCACTAAACAACTGCTGGGGAGAAGACACATGCATGGAGATAGCAGGAAGTCACACAGAGCACTTCAGAGATACAGCATGCCCTTACCCATGCTGAAGTGAGCTTTTTGGTAATGTAAATAGATGTGTTGTGAGTAGCTTCCAGAGAAGAGAGAAGATCACTTGGACACAGATTCAAGCCAATAGAAAGTCTTATTAGCCACCCAGTAACTACACTGAGTGTTTGGGACCCCAGTGCCATCTTGAACCTTTCTCCAGGTGGGCTTTAAAAGCACAGAACCTGTAGAAGGCACAAAAGTCCTTGTGCTCACAGATAAGCACCTGGGGGAAACCGGGAATATTAAACAGGCACCTTTTCTCTTCAAAAGAGACATGTAGGCTTAGATTATTCAAAACCTACTTTAATAAGGGTTCTTAAATGTGTCAACCTCTCTTCTAGCCACCAACCAAATGTAGGACAGAAAGATGGTTAGTAGAACAAAGGGAATGTGGGCCTCTTTAGAAGTTGTTCATTCTTTGGGGCAATTCTAATCAGTAGTGGCAGTCCAGCCCAACCGGCAAACGCCGAACACACAGCTCAGTCCTAGGTTTCACCAAACTGACACTCATCTGTGTTATCTGTATTACCAAGAACACTCCAGATCTTTCCCAGGCCTATAAAACAACACATGTAATATATATATATATAATTGTGTGTGTGTGTACAAGCCACTTTCATGGAAGAGGTGATACATTCTCTAAGAAGAGTTTTGGTGTAATTATGCCTTCAGTGTAATGGTGTATCCAGGATTGTATACACCAGAAACATTTTTCCAACTTGCATTATATTTAAATACGCCAGTAAACTAAACTGTCTCAGACTCTAGAAGTTTGAACCAACACTGGCTACTGAATTGCATTAAACTGGACTTTCTTCTTGATTCATACAGATCATTACTCTGCTAGTCATGGGGTTTGTAGGCACATACATACGAAAGAAAAAAAAAAAAAAAAGAACCTGGTTGACACACCTCAGCAAGAACAGTTAGCCAGAAACAGAACTACAGAAGCCCAAAAGCAAAGTTAGTACATTTAGAGACTTCCCTAGAACTATAATCTTTGATGGATTAGGTCCTTGTTCTTGTTTTGACCGGTGGTTCTGCATATGTGCCAGGTTTCAGGGCCTAAATAGTACCTCCATCATGGCATCCATTGTACTAAGTTATGGGGGGAGGCGGAGGTTGTTACAGTTAGTTATATTCTTTGTCAGTGACCCTCTTACCCACAATCCTGCAAGGAATCCAATAATCTTATTATTCCATCAACCTAGACACTGGAATTGTTTATTTGGACTTCTGCCAGTGCCTCATCTGGGGAACACAGGCATTTAGTCACATCTCCCCAAAAAAGTCACACAGCAGCTGGAGCCCATGTGAATGAGATCAGTGCCTTTGAGAAGAGATGCCAGGAAAAACTCCTTTAGTGCTTCCATGAAAGGCACAAGATTCACCTATGAACTGGGAGGTGGACCTTGCCCAAACCTCAAGCCTGTCAGTGTCCTAAAGCAGAACTCCACATCCTTCCAAACTATGAAAAGTAAATTTGAGGTACTTTGGTCTACTGTCATTTGGTAAGTCAGTCTGAATATACTGTAACAAATGTTGGGGCAAGGTTCAATTATTCTCTCTATGAGTATTTGTGAAGCACTACCACCTGCCAGAAAGCATGCTCACACCAAGGATGTGGGAAGAGATGTGCTCAGTTCTAATTGTGGGAGACCTCACAGCAGAGACAGAAGGCTACACCACTACAGTCTGGTGGTAGAAAGGGGTCCAATGTTGCAATGCTCTGATGAGGCTAAGTGGAGTGGGGATGAAAGGAAACAGGCAACAAGCTACCTGGGGGAAATCACTACAAACTGCTGAACAGACATAGATTCTGAACTGACAAATTGTGAGTGTTGCCTACACATGCCAAGAGAAAGCCTAGCCCTAGAGGTAAATGCAATATTCCATTGGTAAATTCAGTGAGAAGATCTCTTGAAAGGTGAAAAGCTCTAACAGATAACGTCTTATCAGAGAGATTAGGGGCAGCATTAGCTTTTTTAGGTAATAAGGAAGTGAAAGTTTTATGAATGTGAAATTTTAGTGGAATATACCATTATGTTAGAAGTATCACAGCATCTGTGATGATCACATTGGAGAAGATAAACCTGAGACAGGAAACATACCTGTTTTGCAAATTAAAAAATTGCAAATAAAAAAAAAATACCAAGGACAAGTGTAGCTTTTAAAACAAAATCTCAATTGTTCAATTTTACCAATGAAGACTTGAGAGCCAGATGCTGCTAGCTGATAGGCAGAGAAAACACCCAGCTGACCTTCCTCTTCAGCTGACATCCCAGCAACAATGCCCTCTCTCACAGCATCTCAAAAAAAAAAATCCTTCAAACAAAATGTCCCTCCCTTCTACTTCCTGTGCATCTATCCAGACTTCTGACTCCCTCTTATTCTCTATGGTTTTTTCTTTCTTTTTTCTTTATTTATTAGATATTTTCTTTATTGACTGTCCTAGAACTTACTCCATAGACCAGGCTGGAAGACAAACTGACACATTGAGCCTGGCTTAAGCTTCTGAGCTTCTTGAACCTCACAGCCTCCATGACACACGTTCTCCAATAAGGACACATCTACTCCAAATAGGACATACCTCCAACATCCCTTTGAAGTCCATGTCTTTATTCCTTTCTGAAAGTGCTTTATGGAATACTTTGAGCTCTTAAAGGCCAACTTAGTTAAGTAAATATTTATATTTATTTTTTCTTTCTAATGGTCTTTAAAACATTTTTACATCTTTAATCTGTGACATAGACACAGCACTCGATGTAGGCATGATATTTTTCTGTCTTGTCCAGAAAAAGGCACATACTTCTAGCTTGTAGTTTTCATGTCTCCATCTGTCGGGATGGAGGTGTGAGTGACACTGGGTGGGAAGGAGGATTTGAGAAGAAATGAGAAGGAAAAAATGTGAACAAAATGTATTACACGAAAAAATGTATTTAAAAATGTTTAATGTAATCTGATTAAGTTGCTCCTAGAGCAGGCTCAATTTGCTTATTTGAATGACACCCATGAAGGGTCTGTGTACATGCACACCTCATAAATTTAGTCAGTTGTTTACATACTTTAGAAAACTATGTCCTAGTGCCTAACCTCAGGCACATGAGAGCAAAGGTTCAACTCAAATCGCAGAGAGGTAGCTGTGAATGTCATTCCAGGTCAGAACACACTGCGTGGCTCTGCTGCTTTCCAGTTACTCCATTAATAGCTACTGGGAATGGAAGAAGCACATGACCCCAAATGATGAGTTAACCAAGTGCTCCAAGCTACTGTATCATACTACTTAAAGACAGCCTGCCTTCCACCACCCTAAGCAGAGTCAACCATCTAAAGGGATCCACCATCGTGTGTGGTCAAACTCCCAGAAAGCCTGCACTGCACTTGTCAGAACATCACTGAAAGGCCTAAAAATAAAGCAGTGTTTGTGCAATGTCAATATTTTAGGTATGGGGTTGGGAGTGGAGAGAGACTGAGGTAATGTGTTTTATTTCATGTGATATGTATGAGTTGTTAAGAAGGAAAGAAATGAAGCTACATAATAAAATAGTCTTTGAACCTTTCCAAAAAAATCACTTCTATATGAGTTTTACAAAACCTTAGTCATCAGAATTCCATGTCTGTGATGGCATCACCATTCAGTCCTTCACCCATGCATTCAATCATTCACCCATGCATTCAGTCCTTCACACATACATTCAATCATTCACCCATGCATGCAGTCCTTCACCCATGCATACAGTCCTTCACCCATGCATTCAATCAGTCACGCATGCATTAAGTCCTTCACCCACACATTCAATACTTTGCCAATGCATTTTGTCCACAAGCAATTCAGTATTAACCCTGATTAAAGTGATCAGGCTTCACTTGTAGCCACTCATGTATTCTCTCATGTAGAAAATATTGATTTATGTATATATATGGCATGACACAAAACATGAGTTGAGAAAAAGAAGTCTAAATCAAGGGTAGCAGTAGGTGGCAACAGGAAAAAATAAATCAAATATTGATTGCAAGTTTTCTTTCATACGCAGACTAGAGGAAGGGTACAGAAATGAAGGAGGAGGGGTGAAGGGCAGTAGGGATGAACAAGAACAAGGTAAGTGATTCTTGTATTTAAAGAGTCATATTAAACGCATTATTTTACACTATAACAACAACAACAACAACAATAAAACAAGGAGCATCAGATTCTGGTGTCAGGCCATTTGAATTTATATCTTAGCCTGGCAATGGCTAATGACTTTTTTTTTCTTTTAGAGAGAATTACCTTCCTTATTCCTCTCCTGATCCACAGATTGGGGATAATCATAGTATCTATTCCACAGATGTTGCAATGACTAAGGTTCATGGGCTGTGCTGCCTCCTGAAGTCACATTGATGTCTGTGGTTCGTGTTGCTACTGGAGGCAGTGTTGATGTCTGTGGCCTGTGCTGTCATAAAGGGCCATGCTGATGTCCGTGATCTGTGATGCAGCTTTTGGCTGTGTTGGTGTCCATGGACTGACTGTACTGCTGCCAGATCCTAGTTGTCACCCGAAAACCATGTGCAAGAAGATCATGATGCATACTCCTGCTGACTGGGAAGGACAAAAAGCTTCTTTCGCAGTGATATCACCGACTGCAGACTCATTGAGAATGAGATAATTAAAGGATTCTGTCACAATCTCTGTCCCCCATCCCCATCTTACCCCCTTAAGAGGAAACAGTATAGACAAGAAGCCATTGAAGAGAACTCCTAAAAATTGTGATAAGGATCCTGAAGTGTCACTCTTCACAGTTGATGGCTTCTAGTGGGCGTGCAGGTGGGGATGGGGATGAGGAAGGTCTGAGTTTTCTTTAAGAGGCTGACTGAGAATTTGACCATGCTTCAGTACTTTTTCTTCTTCTTCTTCTTCTTCTTCTTCTTCTTCTTCTTCTTCTTCTTCTTCTTCTTCTTCTTCTTCTTCTTCTTCTTCTTCTCCTTCTTCTTTGGAATAAAACACAGGGTTGAGGGCTGGATCTGAGAAGTCTGGGACAGGCATGCGATAGGGGTACATTATGTAAAACTCCCAATCAATAAAAATGTTGGAAAATTTTTTTAAAGAAAATATATATACAAATGATTAATAAGTTTTCATGATGTAGATAAATGGTTGACATGTCTTCATTTCACATACACTTATTAAGCAATGTTTAGGTCTGCAGCAATCCAGGGATTAAAAAGCACAAAACCATTTATTAATGTGAAAATGTAATGAAATAAATAGGACATGTCAAATACCACTAGGAAGTGGGATAGCTTGAGAGGCAGAGATAGGAGGCATAACTCTGAGTGAAAGGCCAGCTTAGCCTACATAGATATTCCAGACCACTTAGGGCTACACAGTGAGACCCTGTCCCTAAATAAATAAATAAACAAATAAAACATGGATGGATGGATGGATGGATGGATGGATGGATGGATGGATGGATGGATGGATCAATAGATAGATGATAGAAAAATAGAGTTAATTCTCAAAAATCCTGCAAGACTGCTAAGTAATAAAGAGAAAAAAGCAGAAAACGGAACAACTATTGTGTATCTGCTATGCGTTATGGTTGGTGATTGCCATATCATGAGGATACAAGCAGTCTGCTGCACTTAGATATTGTACATACCATTAGGAAAAGTGTTACAAAGGTTCTTACAGAAAAAGAAGGTATCCCCAAGAAAGAGACCTTTCAGATTAAACCCATGGGGTAAGAACAGAGCATTCTTGCAAAATCCTACAGTCTAAATATGCAAAGCACTGGAGTATAACAAGGCTTGGTGTGCCTTGGGAAGGAAGACTGTACAGTATAAACAATACTCTACAGTGGCCACATTTCCAGCTTTGAGTAAGTCAGCGTAGTGACTGTACATCAAGCCAAAGTAAAAGGATAATGGCAAGCCGCAGAAAGATGGCAGAATATCATCAAAGTAGAAACACAAACCATCCAGCACAAATCAACTAGGGAATCCCCTATAAAGCAAACAGCTGGCAGTCCCAACAGAGTCTCCAGGCAGAGTGTCCACTGGGGTGATCTTCCAAGTGAAAATAACAAATAACAACAAATAGCGCTCATATCCTTTAACTGACTGCTCACAGTATGTAGCAGATAACAGGCAGAGTTCCCAGTTGAACTTTGCCTCCATGACTGAGCCTCCAAAGGCTAAATGTCCTATGACTGAACTTCCCCCTTTTCCTACATGCTGCAATAGCCTTTTGATTTTTACATCTTTAAATTTTATCCATGTGTGTGTACGCGCGCTTGTCTATATTTTCACTGTGTGTGTGCAGAAGTCAGAAGTGGGTGCCAGAACCTTTGGAAATGGAGTTAAAGTTCTTTGTGAGCTTTTTGGTATTGATGGCAGGAATGAAACTGGGTCCTCTGCAAGTCTAGCAAATGCTCCTAACTGCTGAGTCATCTCTCCATTCCTTGCAGATTCTTTAATTTCATGCAACAAACAATGTTAACATGAGTTAGAAACAGTTTGCTTTCTAGATATCTTAAAGGAACAACATTTTTATTGGTTAGACTTTTTTTCCTCCCTATCACAGAATTAGTGGGACCAGCTTGACCACAGACAAAGGGTCCCTGGAGGATGCTTTGAGATGAACATACTTGGCTTTGAAAAGGGGAATGGACACACCTTTACTAGCAGGGTCAGCTTCTCAGTCTACACCATACGCACCATTTTGGCAGTATATAGTGATATACAATCTTGCGAATTAAGAATAAAAACAATAATGTAAGGGCTGAAAGTTTACACAGCAGTTAAGAAAACTTGCCACTCTTCCAGAGGACTGGGATTCTGTTCCAAGTACCAACATCAGGTGGTTCACAGCGTGCCAGCTCCTGGAGGATCCAGTGGCCCTAGCCTCCACAGATACCTGCACTTAAATGCACAGACCCCACACACAAAGACTACACATAATTTAAAATAATTTTTTAACTTTACTTTTAAGAAATAAAAGTGTAAATCATTGGGAAAAACAAGTGTCACAAAGCACCAACTAGAACAAATAAAATCGGATGTCACAAATATTTCAAGAATATTTCCAGATAAACCATAAACTGCCTTAAAGTGGATTGGGCCAGTAGATTGCCTCTCAGATCTCCGTACTTACAGGGCCAGGAAAGGCACTGGCAGTAGAGAGAAGGAGAGAGACTATAATCCAGATAACAAGTGTAATGAAGGACAATTAATGAGAGAGCCAGTGAATTGTTCAAAGGCAGAAAGCTATCCACAGGTAAGCATGCAACCAGGGTTGGAAGAGGAAATGGAGATTTCAGAGCTGGAAATCAGCCGACTCAGACTAAAGTAGTAATGCAACAGAATTACAAGACAAATACTTGAACCCCTGAAGATCTATATCACATATAAGAGATCTTTTAACCCTACTGGGTGGAATGTGCTTCTTTATCTACTGTCTTAGTCTGACCAAAAGATAGACAGCATCACTGTAGGTCTCTGCCTAAGGACACACCTCACTTCAACAATCCCAAAATGTGACTTACAGGCACCAGTTCATACACACACACACACACACACACACACACACACACACACACACACACATTCATCACTTGGGAGTACAGATCCTAGACTCAAGAGGGAGTGGAGAAGAAGGGACAGAGTTCAGAGCTCAAGTAGGATGTTTGAGGAGACGCTGGACCTTGGAGTCCACCTGTCAGAGTTTCCAACATGTTGGTTTCTATATATATAGGATGAGTTTGTTTCTTTTCTCCTCCTTGCCACCTTTCTGGTTTCCCTTTCCTGGTTTCTCTCTCTAGGAGATAGAATATCCATTCGGAACAGGGGAGTGTGAGGACTTTAATGAGGCAAAATCAGATGCGATGATGTGGATAGGAAGGAGCACTGCAAACAGAATGGTAGAGAAATGAAGAGCAGAAGCTAAGTGCAGGATACTAGGCACTAGGAAAGTGTAAGATGAGATGTTTTTTCTTTGGACTGAGAGGCACTGGAAAATACAAAAACAAAGAAAAGGGAGGCACAGGTTCAAATTCATCTCTATGAAAAATGTCCATCAGTAATTCTTCACAGTGTAGACATCTAGGACACCAGCCATCCTCCAGAAAGCGCTTCTGCTGAGAGAAAAGCAGATCTTCAGTTGTATCATTGCTCCTGTTGTATAATCAAAGTGCAGTAGTCAGTTTATATAACCAAAAATAATGTATATACTCTTGAAGTGATTGACTTAGCATTTATTCTGCAGAAAGCTTCCTTGATAAAAAAAAACTAAAATAAAAATAAAAATA
Organism: Mus minutoides; assembly: GCA_902729485.2. Lineage (NCBI taxonomy): Eukaryota > Metazoa > Chordata > Mammalia > Rodentia > Muridae > Mus > Mus minutoides. The sequence goes on along the minus strand of CACVCL010029768.1, from coordinate 48,447 downwards.
TGACCCACCCGACAACACTACAGTCACAGCTACAGATGTCAAAGGAGCACACTGCGTCTGTGATATTTCTGCCACAGCCTTTTTCGACACCTGTTGATCATTCAATCAGAGGAAACCTCGGAGCTGAAGATATGCCAACTCTGTGGAAATTCCTTCCCGAAATAGCAAGAGCTGAGCAAATTGCTGGGCAGGCAAGTCCTGGTGGGCGGGGCTCAGGGCTGTGTGCTGCTCAGCAACTGTCTTTCATGGTTAGCATTTTTACACTGTCTAAATCCTCCTCCGCTGCCCCAACAGCTGATTTCCTCCTTTGTCCAGCTCTTCCTTTCTCATTTCCTGGGGAGTGGCAGCCACATCCTTCAACAGGCCACTTCTTTGGAAACATCCACTGAGATGGTCACACAGCTGTCTGCAGGGGTCTGACAGCGACAGTGACTGCCCTCCCTAAGTCCATGAGTTGTGAAAAAAGCAAACTTGGGGAGAAACAAAACACTGAGGTCTAGCTCTAAGTCAAGTGATGTGCAAACGTCATTTCTAAACATTTGCAAGGTTTGTCTTTCTCCTCCCATGAACAAAACTGGAGGGGGTCAGGGGCTCAAACAACTTAGGGGAGTCTTCATATTTTCAAAACATCAAACAGTGTGTTTAAACGTTAATTATGTAAATATTCATTATGTTTATGTTTCATATTCAAACCACAATTTTTGTGCTACTTTAAAAAATAAATAGCTCAAGAAAAATCGCATTTTATGGTCACAAAATTTTATGAGTTTAGTAAGCTGTGCAATGAACTCCACATGTATTTGGGAGGGGTGCTCTTATAAATTTTTAAATAAGTGTCTCTTTTAATGAGGAATATTTCCTTAGCATGTCTATGATAGAGTAGGTCAAAGGATATGACATTTCCAAGGTAGCCAAAGAGAGATGCATCTTCATATTGCAGACAGTGGTGACTTGCAAGTCAGCATGCAGGAGCCAAGGAAGAAGACAGGGAGCCTCAATTAACTGTTTATAGTCAACAAAGTTTATTTTTAATTCCCAAGGCAAAATATACAAAATCATGAAAAAATAGTTATTCTCTATTTTATATCCAAAGAACTTGAAGAATTGCGAGTTAGCTAACGGGTTATGCACTACAATGTAGTGATGACTTAAGCTTACTGAGTGGATGGAATCCTTCCTTCCTGTTTTTCCCAGTAAGCCATCAGATACGTATTTCAAAGAAAAACGTAGGAGGAAGGAAGGGAGGAGGAGAGAAGGATTCCTTGAACCTTTTACTTCCCAGCTACAAAAATTTTAAAAAAAAAAAAAAGACTTTTTTATTGGATGGTAAATTAAGGTTATATTTTCCATATCATTTTTTCTATTTTCAAAATGCATCTTAAAATATTTCATATTGGGCTGGAGAGATGGCTCAAGCGGTTAAGAGCACTGGCTGCTCTACCAGAGGTCCTGAGTTCAATTCCCAGCAATCACATGGTAGCTCACCACCATCTGTAATGTGATCCGATGCCCTCTTCTGGTACATGAAGACAGCTACAGTGTACTCACAGATATAGAATTTTTAAAAATCTTTAAAAAATATTTCATATTAGTGAGAGGAGGAGGGTATATATAAAGGAGGATATATAACATATAGAGTTAAGAATAAGTAACAGTCAAGATATCCTGTGATGTCCTATGAAGAACTAGAAGGCATGAACACTGCAGTAAAGTTCTCCATGAATTCTGCCCCATTTAATGCATATCTTTTTGAAGATGAACCACTGTGAAGATACCATATACCAAGAGAAGAAAAGAACTGTAGCTATAGATATGGATATCTTTGAGGATGTTATCCACATTGTTAATCCAAACCATAATTGTATAGTGAATATATCCCTATGACTACATACTTATTAATGCATTCCACTCCATTTCCCCCATAGACCAAGGTATATTTATTTTACTGAATGAAGTGAAATATAAATATAGTTCCTTTTTCAGATTTATTTTATTTTTTATTATGTGTGCATGTGAATGCATGTGTGTGTGTGTGTGTGTGTGTGTGTGTGTGTGTGCATGTATGTCCACATACATGTGCATGCCTGTGAAGACCAAAAGGAGGCATTGGAAGCCCTGAGGCCAAAGATACAGACAGTTGTGAGCAACCTAACCTCGGTGCTAAGAACTTCTGAACTCTGGTCTTCTACAAACATTCTCAACCCATGAGCCATCTTTTCAGGCCCTACACAAAGTCTTTTAATCTATAATGAAAGAGAGATCAGTGGAATTGTGCAAAGCCAAGAGAAAAAATTGCTGCTGCTTCAAGAGACTGTTAATACACAAGCATCTGATATGTCTGTCATTTTACTGGAATTCTCTATTCGAGTCTCTGGTCCCACCAAAGGCATCTATCTGTTGCCTTAGGCTTCTTCAGCTGTCCCCTTTGCACAGTCTTCCTGTATATTTAGCTACGGAAGTTTGTCTGGATAAAATCTTGTATTGCTTTTCCAATTCCACAGAATGAAGTGCCTTTTGGATTGAAGTTCTATGGGATTTGTAGGCTTGTTTTCTTATGAGAACTGACTTGCCATTGAATCAAGCCTCCTGTGACATATGGAGCTTATCATTCCTTTCTTCTAGGATTGCATTCCCGTCTTCTCTTCCACATATGTTAAGGCTTGCAAGTGGGAGCTGAAGAAGTGGCTCCATGGTTAAGAACACTTACTGCTCCTCCTCAGGAAACCTGAGTTCACTTCTCAGCACCTTTACCAGAGACTCTCGACCACCTGTAAATCCAGCTTCAGGTGATCTGATGCCCTTTTCTGGCCTCTATAGGAACCAGCACACATGTACACATATTCTCTCACACACAAATATACATACATACACATAAATATGAAAAATTTAAAAAAGACTTGTGTATTTGTTGGTAGTGTTTGTTGGTGTTTTATGTCTAAGTTCTATGTAACATCACATATGTACACGATTAAATGTGTATATGTGTACCATGTACATACATACATGCTCCTGTGCTTTAAAATTTAACAAGTTAGAACCATTTTTCTCACCTTCCAAAATTATTTTTTAAACAAAAATGGATGTTAAATTTTGTTCACGGCATGATAATAACCTAAAGAAATAGCAATATAGCTTTTTCCTTTTGACTTACTAATATATTGAATTATTTTTGCATAGTAGGATAACTCTTACAATTTGGATAAATTTAAGTTGTAATATATTTTTATTTCAATATACAATTTCCTTCTATTTCTTAACAACTCTTTCAAATATTACCTATAACTCTTCAAAACACCACTGTGTGCATTTACTGTATTCAATTTGACATTATTCAGTAATGTGATTATAATATAATGCATCATGTATTTTATCATTATAAAGACATGTATTATTTTTCTTAAATTAATTATGATCTAATGAAACAAATGGGTTTTTTTTTCAGCTCTGTGTAGAACTTTACACTTGCCCCCTTCAGGCAGATTAGAAATGAGATTTATGGAACTAGAAATATAACTTTGTGGTAGAGTGCAAGGTTCAATTCCCAGCACTGAGGGGGCAGGGAGAAAGCATAAAATCCCCAACAGTGCCCAATGCTCACATAGAAATATAAAATATAGAGTCTCATCTCACTTTTTGCTTACAATTTCAATTCTATTTCCATTATTTTGACGTTGGGTCATTTTATCTCTAATCATCTTGTGCATATACACAATCTGTCAAGTGGCCTGTAACCAGAAGACGACCCACAGGATCAGGTGCCTTATGTACAGTAGATTAAACAAGCCATCAGGAAACCGAAACTCTGAGCAGCATATCTGAAGTTCACTGGTGTGCACAGATGAACATAAACTCAATGTATGTCGTATTTGATTCTGGAGGGTGTGTCTCAGCCAGATAAAATGTAAGAGGAAGATGTTTAATGATAGGCCATGTTTGAAGGATTTGGTTCTGAGCCATTGATCATTGCTTAGAATAATCTGAGCCATAGATCATTGCTTATGCTATGGTTCTGAGCCATAGATCATTGCTTAGAATAGTCTTGCAAGGTCTTCACGCCTCCATTTTTATTGTTTCTTGATCAGATTCATCAGGTACTGCCTCCATTGCTGCCATACTATGCCTGTTTACTGATGGAATTTTCCTAAAATGAAGGAAGAAGAAAATATGTGTTTAATAAAGGATGTAAGAGAGAAAGAAGACAAAATGAGCCTATCATACATTTCTCCAATGGCTGGAATCTGCTTTAAAGTCCCAGAGAAGCAGCCTCCTGACTTCCCCAAGCATAAGTAGGTGCCTTCTATCTGTCTACAGTGGAAACGAAGAAGGAGCGTCACATGCTCCAGAGGCATTGTCTTAGACTAGACCATAGGTCCTATCTTACTCCTACTTGCAATAGTGAAGTTGTCAATTAAGACTATATACAAGGCAAGACCTGAAGGCCTCCTACTGTCGAGTTCCTCTGCGATTTCAGGGTAAACCACTTCTTTTCTATCAGCAGCCACTTCTGTAGGCATTTTGGTTTTATAACTTGGACTGGTCCTCATAATTACCACTTTCCACCATTTTATGAATCCTCGATCATCTTCCCTCTCCATCTCTGTCCTTTCTAGTTTTGTTATTCCTTATGGGACAAACGAATATTAGGCAGGTGCTTGCTTCTTTAATCCATGCTAAGGACTGAATGCCCCTTCCAAAACTCATGCTGAGGCAGCACCTATGGCTGAGGCATGCTTTTCCTCCTGTGATCTATAAGAGCAATCATTCCTTGTTGTGTTCTCTTGGCAGGCATGGTGACTCATGTACACTGTCTATTGTCTTGAACTCTGATTTAAAATGTAATTGCTTAGGTTTTCTTTTCTTCAGGTTTTGAACTGTATTCCCAATGCCACAATGTTAACATTGTGGCTTAGGAGTGAAATTATGAGTTTTAACATCATGGGAAGGATTAAATACCTTTATTTAAATGCCCTTGCCTTCCACTTTGTGCTGAGTAATGGAAGTGTCTCCACCAGAGGACACCGAACTCAAGGTGACAGCTTGGAAATGGAACAAGGACTTTCACTGGACAATGAACCCATGGGCATCTTTCAGCCTCAAGAAGTATGAAAGTCGATTTCTGTTCTGTGTAAATTATCCCACCAGTGTTATATTCTTACAACAGTAAAAATGACCTAAGACTTAAGATGCGGGTACCACTTGTGCTCTACAAAGAGTAAGCTGTAAAATCACTAACTAATAAATGTAAGGGTTAATTGGCCATGGAAGCCCTGTGCCAGGGATCAGAACAGATGAAAGAGCAAATAACAAACTTCACTAAGAGGAACAGATTTCTTTACACATAAAACCAGACCAAAGGTCATGAGATCCAAATCAAGTCTCAGTACTTTCTTTCTGAATTTCCTGGGACCTTTCCTATGATTCTCTTCACCCCCTTAGATCTTACTCGAGTAGACAGTCTTGGGTCAGAAAAGTTCTTGGCTCCTCCTACTTCTATTTGTTACTAACAACAGTACTGCCTAGGTCACAGTGAGATGCTACAAAATAGTCAGCAAAAGGATTTGTGCTGCATTTTTTTAACAATTGTAACAGCTTCTTGTAGGAGACAATGTTTATTCACCATTGGCTCAGCTTTTCCAGGAAATTATTTGCTAAGTGTTCTTAATCCATCAGGCTCAGCACTCTGAACTGTAAGACTCAGTCTCCATTTGTTACACTGTTCCATTATGCCTTGGACTACAGCTTTAATACACACTCTAGTCATATGACAATTTTTAATTAACACCATGAGGTAAGAAAGCAGTTGGCATCTCTGCTCAATTTGGCAGGTGGCTTAATTTTTAAATAGTTATTGTGTTTACTATTTTAGAAGAACCCACCACATGGCTAAAATTTAAACATGCAGAGCGGATTATCCCAGGAGTCTTCTTCCAGGGTCTCACTTTTTAAAATTGGGGATTATAAACATATTTGTAAATAAGTAAAGACATGTGAAAAGGCTGGAAGGTAATTTCCAACGACAAAATCAGGGGAACTATGTTTAAATGTCATGTTTTTAAATTCATGGCTATGGTTCCTTCTATACTAGGTGGCTTTAATTTCTAAGAACCCAGCCTCAGATCTGGGGCTGCTTCCCAACCCACTACTGGGATTCCTGATTGTGGCACTCAGCTGAAACATGAGTTCAGTTACCAAATATAGCCGAGTAGAGTAAGAGAACAGATGAGTGTCTCAGGCCACAGTTGTCTCACTACCACAGACCAAGCAATCCTTAATGGACAGGCAAGACCGACCTCCACTCACCAGGAGAAAGAGGCAAAGCCCCTGGGAAATCCATCGCCTTTGCGAAGGCTTCAAACCAAGCAAGCATTGAAAAGTTCTGTACACACCGTAACACACTTACTGGTAAGACGACACTTTTAAGACTTTTAAAGTTGGAAATATTTCAATAGCTTTGCCTGGCACTGTGATACTATTTGGAAAATACTTGATTTTTTTTTTCTTTCATGAGGATAAGAAATGTAGTGTTAATTTTGTAATTTTTTTCACAAAACAGGTAACATAAAATTTGCTGGATTTCTTTCTGCCCACACTGGCAGACAACTACTACCTTAGATTTATAATCTTAGGTGTGCTAAATCATTCTGATCAATTCCAAAAACGGTAAAAGTGTCAAATATATTTGTGGATGGAGTCAAATTTGTAAAGAGTGTGCATGTGTTATATTTCATAGTAAATGAAACTATAGACATCTTGACTGTCATCCAGGTTTAAGCTAAAAAATGATAGCTTAAAATAATAAACCTTTAGCTTTAAATATCTTGAGTTATTAATCACCTTTTGAAAGATTTTAAATTAACCAACAGGACATAATTAAATTAGCTGGCATAATACCAGGTAATATAAAAATAATTTTAATACACACATGAATAAAACATTTTTGACTGTGATATCTACAGTGTAGTTTGTCAAATATAAATATCAAAACCCAGTCTTGTATCATGTTGTTTTAAAGCTACGGAGGAAATTGTCTTGAATCCAACACATGATGTTGGTGCAGAATTATTTCAGGCTCATATTACTTTTTAGCATTTTCTAAAAATACTAATTACCTTCTAGTATAACTACTATGGCCAAATACAAGATTTGTTACTTGGCAGTAGAAAACTATTAAAAAATCCGCTCCACTTCTGTATATATCAAAATCGAGTCCTTTTTTACATGATACAGATACCATCCAACTATTTTTCTCAAAGAAATTGAATACTCTGCTCAAATATTCAGAATTTTATAACTGCTTACTGAAGAGGAGGTCTGTGGTCCTATCTTGCCACAGGCCACTCTGTAACTACGGGATGGCACATTCCTGGTCCTGTAGTTCTGGCATTCATTTTGGGCTGGGGTCCCTTTCTCTGGCTCTCTGTCAGCTCTCTGTCCAGGCTTCTTTGTTCTGCAGCTAAAAGTGGATATTTCAATGGTCACAGATCACACTTCTCAAGAGAAGGAGTGAGGTTCCCTCTGGGAGATTACCACCATCCACCATCTATCGTGACTTCTTCCCTTTGGTTTTGTTTGCTTGGTTTTCTCATTTGAAAGGTGTGAAGAGGAAATATATAAGTGTGTAAAATAAGTTGGCCTAATTCTTTAATGTACACTAACTGATAGTCCTGCAAGGCCAGGACAAGAATCCCCACTGCTTAAAACTGAGTGGAAAGAGGCCTTCGAAGGACGCTATGATTCTGGAGTACAGCTAAGGATTAAGGCCATGCAGAGTGAATGAATGACCAGCGCCTGATAAAATTCCAACCAAACAAAACAAAGACTAATCAAAGCATTATAACAATAATCTGCAAGTGATACAACATTATAGCAGAGAATATAGACGCATCTTGGGTAAATAATTTTAATATACACAAAAATAAAACCTTTTTGACAGTGGATATCCACAGTGCAGTCTGCCAAATGTGATTTTTGAATGTCAGTGAGAAATGGATGAATTAGAAATAAAAAGCACAATTATTCCCAGTGGATTCAATATAAAGATGATAAAATGAAAAGGGTACCAGGAAAAAAACCCTCAAGTCCTCCTCGTTAAACCATCTGTTGCTGTGTTGGAACTGAATAAACTGCCAGCTTCTGTTCCCCAAATTTAGATAAAGTGTTTTATTTTGGGAGGATGTATTGTGTTTAAAACCACAGGGTAAACTTGAGATACCTTTTCACAATGGCAATGTATCTGATGATCAAAAAGAAAAGGAGCTTGTGTATCTACTAAGCAATGGTTATATAACTAAAATCACTTTGCATCAAACATAGGATTTTGTGAATGTTTTCACCTCTGACTGTTGCCCTACAAGGTTCTTTATAACGACAAAAAAAATCAATCACTGAAATGAGGAGAGAGAAAAGAGCTTAAAAAGAAAAGAAAGAAGGAAATAAGAAGCAAGAAATTAGTCTAAAGCTAGCCATGATTCTAAAACAACAACAACAAAAACTTCAGAGCATTTGTTCTTGGCTTTAACCTTTGTAGATAAATTTTCTGCAATATTGAATTTCTGCAATATTGAATGGTTTAATCAAAAGTGTTTATTCCTTTTTTCTGTGTCTACAAACAAACAAATGAGGGTGCTTACTTTAAATATCTAAATCACTTTCAATAGAAAATTTCCACCTACGTTTATGATTTGAATTTCCTATTTCCTATGTAAATCCCACCATAGAGCTACCCAGCATTTACCAACTGGCTTGCCCTCCTCCAACAGTTGTCATGTATCTATTGCTATGCGCATGTGCATTTTCAGGTGACTATTGCACCTTCTCTCCCTCTCTGAAATCTCCAAAGCACCAGAAGGGTGCCTTCTCAATCCTCATACATGCAATGAAAGGATGTAAGATTCGGTCTCCTTTCTTTTTCTTTTATTACATATTTTTTTCATTTACATTTCAAATGCTATCCCAAAAGTCCTCTATACCCTCCCCCTGCCCTGCTCCCCAACCCACCCACTCCCACTTCCTGGCCCTGGCAATCCCCTGTACTGAGGCATATAATCTTGGCAAGACCAAGGGCCTCTCCTCCCATTGATGGCCTACTAGGCCAAATTCTGCTACATATTCAGCTAGAGATACAAGCTCAGGGGTGGTACTGGTTAGTTCATATTGACCATCCAGAGACTGCCCCACCCGGGGTCCATCCCATAAACAACCACCAAACTCAGACACTGTTGCATATGCCAGCAAGATTTTGCTGACAGGACCCTGATATAGCTGTCTCTTGTGAGGATATGTTAGTGCCTGGAAAATACAGTAGTGGATGCTCATAGTCATCTATTGGAATGGAACACTGGGCCCCCAATGAAGGAGCCAGAGAAAGTACCCAAGGAGCTAAAGAGGTCTGCAACCCTATAGGAAGAACAACAATATGAACTAATCACTCTCCTTTCTAATGTCAGTTTTTCTTTCAAAATTCTAGCGGTTCTCTGGTGTGTCTTGGCCATGGTGTTTCTTGGCATATTCTACAGATTACTACAATTCTCCTCTTACCTAAACTCTTTTTTTTTCTCTTTATTAGATATTTTCTTCATTTACATTTCAAGTGTTATCCAGAAATTTCCCCATACCCTCCCCCATCCCTGCCGTGCTCCCCTACTCACCCCCTCCCACATAATGGCCCTGGCGTTCCCCTGTACTTGGGCATATAAAGTCTGCATGACCAAGGGGCCTCTCCTCCCAATGATGGCCAACTAGGCCATCTTCTTCCATATATGCAGCTAGAGACATGAGCACAGGGGGAACTAGTTAGCGGTTCTGGTGTGTCTTGGCCATGGTGTTTCTTGACGTATTCTACAGATTACTACAATTCTCCTCTTACCTAAACTCTTAAGACACTTACCTGTAAAGTGGGAAGAGGGAGCTCTGTAGTTACAGACAAGCTTCTCTGCTGAGTCTTTCAGCCCCAAATGCTACACATTGAGCCAAATAGCTGGGATTTTTCCTTTCATTCTTGAGTAAAAAAAATATTAAAGTAGAAACATGATGTGCATTCTATAAGTTTTCTACAGGTTCAGATGTTTTGCTATGAAAATGATTAACTTTGAAGTAGTCATAGGAAGCTTTGCCTCTACACATTGTAAAGCAACTTTTGTTGTTGTTGTCGTTGTTGTTGTTGTTGTTCTACTTTACACTGGCTGTGTGTGTCTAGCTTGTCTTCCTTGAGTTCTGTTGAGTTTAAGAAATAACTCTTAAGCTGGGCATAGTGGCACATGCCTTTAATCCCAGTGCTCAGAAGGTAGAAGCAGGCAGATCTCTGTGAGGTTGAGGCCAGCCTGCTCTACAAAGTGAGTCCAGGACAGTCAGGGCTGGTTGTACTGAAAACCCCTGTCTTGAAAAACAAACAAACAACAAAAAGAAAAGAGAGAAAGGATTCTTATACCAACAGTCAGTAGTGTCTTTTGTCAACTGGATTATTCTGAAAGGATATATATATATATATATATACATATATATATATATATATATATCCATACACACACACACACACACACACATATATATGGATGACATATGGATGTATTGATGCATGTACATATATTTTACTCACAATATAAAGGATTCTTCCCAAGTGTTATGAATGTAATTTTCCTATGCATCAAAAGCCATGGTTATTTATAGCTTTTAGATGTGTCTACCTTTTGTCATTTGAATATTCACATAGCATGTGGACCAGGCACAGGTACATATATTGCTTATTCAGGATCTCCAAAATAAATGTTTCCCCAAATGCTAGGGTAGTAATGCTAAGCTTTCATTTTTTATTTTTTTAAACTTTTCATTGATTCCTTATGAATTTCACACCATTCATCCCAGTCCCGCTCATCTCCCGACCCCCTCATAATCACCCTTTGCCCTTGCAACTTCCTCTCCAAAATAAAACACACAAAGAACAGAAAACACCTCACCCTGAAAGCTGTAGTGTGTCACAGTGTGGACTACAGTTCACACATCTTCTCTTGCAAATGTTCATTGCAATGAGTCATTGGTCTGGTTTGAGATCTCTGAATTCTGTGATAGTATTGGATCCTCACAGGGCCTCCTCCCATTCACTGATTGCTCTGTATCTTGGAGATTCTGCAACTTTAGATAGCACAACTGACCCTTTCATGTGTCCCAACCATCTTCAGATGATATAGATTTTGGGGTGGGCTAACTCAACCCCCTGGATGGTAGCTGAGCCTGGGTGGTAGCTGAGCTGCTCAGCTTGCCAGCTCTCCCTGTCCACACCACCAAGGTGAGCTCTCCAGCACTGCTCTGGCTAGGCCATCCAATGTAGCCATCAACAGGAGGTAGCATCTTGTCCTAGTCTCATTCCCTCCAGACACTGGCTCACCAGCACCCATGCCTCTAGGGCCAGATCCACTGTGTTTCCCAGTCAAGGCATGAGGCTCACTCTCCCAAATGCTGCAGCCTTGTGGCGACTGGCTGAGCTCCTGGATGAGCTCTCACACCCTCAAGGCTCACTTACCTGAGCCTTCTCTATCAAAGCCAGCTGCACTGTGTTGTCCCAGGTGAGTTGCCAGGTCTGCTCTCAAGTGTTATAGCCAGTGGGGGGCAAGGCTAGTTCTCCTGCTCTCATGGCCTCGGGGACAGCTCTCCCCACTATCACAGGTGGTGAGGAGGAGGGCATTATTCTCACACCCACCCCCACCTCAGTCACCTTAGGCCAGATGAGTATCAGAGCCAGCTGTCCCTTCCCCTCAGGCCTGGCTCACTCTCTCCTCCTCGACCAAGTCCAGCCCTTCTGTGCTGGTTCTCTTGAGTGCTGCAGGCAAAGGACAGAGCAGTTCACTCTCTCTCATGACCACAAAGCCAGCTCTCCCAAGTGGCAGTCCCAATATTCCAGAGCTCTCACCCAGGGACTGGATTACCTGCACCCCACTATCAGGGTTAGCTCTGCTGTGCTCTCCAGGCAAAATGCCCAGTCAATCCCAAAGTGCTGTAGCTGGTGAGGGACTAGGCTATGCTAAGATATCTTAGGTTAGGATGTATGATACATGCACAAAATACAAATCTTCAATATAAACACCATATGCTCTATAATTTATAGTAAAATTTCACAGAATTCAGATGATATTAATTCTTTTTAAATTTTTTTATTAGATATTTTCTTTATTTACATTTAAAATGTTATCCCCTGTCCTGTTTTCCCCTCCAAAAGCCCCTATCCCTTTCTCCGCTTCCCTTGCTCACCAACCTACCCACTCCTGCTTCCTGACCCTGGCAGTCCCCTGTACTGGGGCATAGAAACTTCACAGGACCTCTTCTCCCATTGATGATTGATGACCTCTACTACATATGCACTTAGAGCCATGAGTCCCACCATGTGTTTCCTTTGGTTGGTGGTTTAGTCCCAGGAAGCTCTGGAGATACTGGTTAGCTCATATTGTTGTTCCTCCTGGGGGGCTGCAAACCCCTTCAGCTCCTTGGGTACTTTCTCTAGCTCCTTCATTGGGGACCCTGTGCTCTGTCCAATAGATGACTGTGAGCATCCATTTGTGTATTTGTCAGGCACTGTCAGAGCCTCTCAAGAGACAGCTATATCATGCTCCTGTCAGCAAGCTCTTGCTGGCATCCACAATAGTGTCTGAAGAAAGAAATCAAAGAAGATCTCAGAAGATGGAAAGATCTCCCATGCCCATGGATTAACAGGATATAATATAGTAAAAATCGCTATCTTGCCAAAAACAATCTACAGATTCAAAGCAATCCCCATGAAAATTCTAACTCAGTTCTTCACCAAGTTAGATAGGGCAATTTGCAAATTCATCTGAAATAACAAAAAAAAAACTAGGATAGCAAAACTATTCTCAACAATAAAAGAACCTCTGGTAGAATCACTGTGCCTGACCTCAAGCTGTACTACATAGCAACTGTGATTAAAAACTGCATGGTACTGGTACAGTGACAGACAAGTAGATCAATGGAATAGAACTGAAGACCCAGAAATGAACCCACAAACCTATGGTCACTTGATTTTTGACAAAGGAGCTAAAACTATCCAGTGGGGGGTGGGGGAAACAGCATTTTCAACAAATGGTGCTGGCTCAATTGGCAGTTATCATGTAGAAGAATGCAAATTGATTCATTCTTATATCCTTGTACAAAGCTCAAGTCTAAGTTGATCAAGGACCTCCACATAAAACCAGAGACACTGAAACTTATAGAGGAGAAAGTGGGTAAGAGTCTTAAACATATGGGCACAGGGGGGAAATTCCTGAACACACCACCGATGGCTTGTGCTGTAAGATCAAGAATTAATAAATGGGACCTAATAAAATTGCAAAAGCTTCTGTAAGGCAAGGGTCACTGTCAATAAGACAAAATGGCAGCCAACAGACTGGGAAAAGATCTTTGCCAATCCTAAATCTGATACAGGACTAATATCCAATATATACAAAGAACTCCAGAAGATATTAATTCAAGAACAAACTGAGTCATAAAATTACATAAAGAATAATCGAATTAAGTGCTACAAATTTTAAAAATGAGTATAGCATGCACAGGAAGTTAATAAAATGTATGAAGTTAATAAGATGTATGATCATAGGAATTTACATTTGGAAGCAGTATCTATTTAGTATAAGCAAAAATTCTGATAGGTTGCATGCTCATATCTGGAGGTAGATGAGTGTCTTTGATACCTTGTATTATTGGCTAGCCGTCCCAAACCTTTGCAATACCAAATGCTTGCTTAAGAGCAGGAAGTAAACACCATGAACACATGTCAAACTTTGCCTGCAAAACTCTGTGGGGTAATACCAGCAGCTTGTTCTTCTGGTAGCCTGAGGGAGACTAAAGCCTGAGCCCAATCTTGGTTTGGGTCAGTCACCACCCTTCTCTCTAACAATAGAGAGGCTTCCAAGTCAGCCATGGTCTATAGACATCATAAAAACAGTATACTTGTTCAAAAGTCAATCCAGAAAAAGTAAAAAGGCATTTAAGTATAAGAAATTCAGACCCTGGAAATTATTTCTTAGTTAACTAATCATACCTCTTCTATAAAATGTTAGATTGTGGATGTGAAGCTCAGTGGTTGGGCACTTAGAATGCCTGAGTTCTGAGTCCTGATTCTCGGGACAAGCAATGAACAAAAAGTTTAAGGAATGTTGGGATGTTACTCCTTCAGATGGCTATGTCCTTAGACTATCACAGAGAAGCATAATTAATAGGAGGTGCCTTTTTAACTGTGTCCATGTTACATATGTTTCAAAGAATTAGCAGACTTTACACAATTCTTTCTGTCTAATACAGGTTGAATAGCTTTTATGGGAAATGTTTAGAACCAAAGATGTCTCAGAAACTACATTTTTTTCAACATTTGAGATATTTGTGTTTACATAATGAGGCACTTAAGAGATGGGTGCTCAAATCTATATGCAAAATCATATAGATTTATAAAAAAATTATAAAAAATTATTTTTATAAAAAATTATGCTTTATGTACACTTAACATATGTATCCTGAAAGTATGTTCCATTATGTTCTTAATGGTATTATTAATAATCACTTTTAACAATTTTTATGCAGACAACAGAATTCCATGGTGGAGAATTTTCTACTTGTGATTTTAGGTCACCACTTTAAAAAGTCTAGGGCTTTGGACAATTGGGGGATTTCCAGTTTTGGGATAGGGCTGCTCAACATGTACTACGATTGCTGGAAAACAGAATGGGTGATTTTTTTGCTTCTGATGTTTTTCTGAGATTCTTCCTTGGCTGTTGATAAGAAATGTAAAAGTCAGAATCATTAGAGATAAGTGTTAATACTATCATAAAGATTTCTAAATGAGTAAGTGATGTGCACCTTACATGCAAATGTCAGTGGTTCTGTCAAGAGCAAGTTCTGTCAGTGGCATAGATGGACATGTAAAATGTGGGAATTTATTAAATAACAACAAATTTACAAGCCAAACCAATTTCTTTGGCTTTAACTGAGAAAGAACTCCTGGTTCCACTGAGTATTGAAGGTCAATAGCAAACACAGGTACTTTGATCCTTCATTTCTTAGTGTTTGCTAGTTGGTTGGTTGGTTAGTTGGTTGGTTGGTTTGGGGTGGGGTGGGGCTTGTTTGTGCCACAAGATGCATGTGGAGGTCTGCATAGAGCTTTCAAACGTTGTTCTCATCTTCTACCTTGTTAAGGCAGCTCTCATTTCTCCTGCACTGCATACTCCAGGCAAGCTGGGCTACAAGTTTCTAGGTGATTCTCCAGTCTCTGTCTTCCTTCTTGCCATGGGAGTGCTGGCATTGCAATGTACAGCCCTCCATCCAGCTTTCTATGTGATTTCCAGGATTCAAACGCAAGTCACCGGGCTGCACAGCTAGTATTTAACCTCTGAGTCATTTCGCCAGCCCCACTGATCCCCAATCTTAATTACTACAATAATTGTTATATTATGCATTATACTACACATGTGAGTATTATTTGTGTATGTGAGACACAATGTCTCTCATAAGAGGCTAAAGAGGCTATGCTGTTCAGAGGAACCACACTGAAAGGCAAGACAGGGAGTTGATAGATAAGAACCACAGAAAAAGGGCTGTTAGAGTGCAGAGCTGTCCATGCAGGTCTCAGTGACAGGCAACTTTAAATATCAGTTTCAAGTGGCCTTGTGTGTCAGAGGTGAGATAAGATATTTGACCTGGAGTCTGGAACAGGGGCAGAGGTCTTTTTCAGTGACATTTTTCCTGGGTGAGGCAACTTATTATGAGAAACCAGGACATAGGTTAATGTACCTGTCTTATCTCAGTCTTGTGCTTAAAATGCCTCCTTCTTTTCCCTGAATCTGTGGAAACGGAAGTATTGCCAAAGGACATACAGACCCAGTCTGCTGGGCTTCTCTTCTAACTAGCATCTCCTGTGACTGGATGTAACAATCTATGGCCTTGAGCTTACCCACAGCAACTTGGTCCCACCCCAGTAGCATGTTGTTTGCTCTTATAAAGCTGCTTCTTCAGGGATAGGCACAATTTGATGACTTTGATGGCTTATGTATAGGACACAGAACCCTGTATATGACCCATATACAGTGGCACTGCTTAAAGCTGAATAGAATTGCTAGGCAGTGGTGGTATACAGCTTTAATCCCAGCACTTGGGAGGCAGAGGCAGTCAGATCTCTGAGTTCAAGGTCATCCTGGTCTATAGAGTGAGTTCCAGGACAACCAGAGCTACACAGAGAAAACATGTCTCAAAACAAACAAGCAAGCAAACAAACAAAATAAAACAAAACAAAATCTGAACAGAATTCTGTGGTGCCTGACCACCACAGAGGCGTACACCATGAGTGCATCTGGATTTACCTTAAAGAAGTTGGGGTAAAGGGGATGATCTTGAAATATCAGACTACTCTTTTTGTTTCTTTCTAAACAATATATTAGGAACAACCTGAGTTTTGATTGATTGTCTTCTTGTTCTGAAACTGCAGCACAGTAGCCACGGACCCTGAAAAATTCTGAACCTGGGTGCCATCCAGTGGTGAAATCTGGAAGTAACTACAGAAGCATAGAAAATAGGCACTTGACTTAGAATTTTTAAAGGGACACACAGAGCAGGTTAGGAAGAGAGACATAAAGACTTAACATTGAGACTGCATGACAAAAGGCATCTGGAGTGTTTAAAAGAAAACCATCCTCTCACTTGATCATCAGGATAAGGTCAGAAAGCACATAAAACGAGGTATCAGGCAGGAGCCAACGTGGGGAAAGTCTCAGAAAACAGCATTGGTGGAGCTCAATGAGCTTGAAGAAAACAGAGAATCATTTCAATATTATAAAAGAGAAACCTAAAGAGACAGAAGTACTTTTTTTTAAGATCAAGCAGTAATACATCAAAATACACTCAGTAAAATTTAACGTGCAAAAGAGGCATCCGTGGGAGGGACAGCAAAAAGTAACAGCAAGAAGACAGGCTACTCAAACATTGCCAGTTGGCATAAAGAAAAGCGTGAAGAAGAACAAGGATCTGTGTGATTTGGGGTACAAGGTAAAGATGGCAGTGTTCAGTTGTGTGAGTTTAAAGCAGACTTGAGAAGGCCAAGGAGAGGAAATAATATAATAACAGAAAACTCCACAAACCTGAAGAAAGGTACAAATATACACACAGCGAAACTAACATAAGTACTAAGGAATACTATGAAAGATTGAGAAAGAAACCATGGCAATATTAGAAAACCAGGTTAGCCTGCTAAAAACATTAATCAATATATGAATACATCAAGTATGAATTGGTATCCATTGAGTGGGCATTTTTGTTTGGTTTTGTTTCATTTTTGTTTTTCAAGACAGGGTGTGGGTCTCCCAGCTCTCGTGGATTGTAGCCAATTCAGTCCCAGAGGGCAGTGAGAACAGCAACAGCTAGCAAGGGAGTTTGGAAGCCCTGTGGATACATACAGTGAACAACCACACCAGGACCAGCTTTCAGGGGGCAGATCAATTTTACATACGGTGATTCAAGGCTTATAAAGTTTTGGGTGACTGAGGGTAAGAACATCCAGGATAGGCAAAGGTCATTAAGGTCATTGGTTGAGGGCTTAGGGCACCAAAATGCCTCATTAGAGGGGAAGCATTTCAGGAATCTCAGGTGCTAGCAGGCTTTATCAGGATAAAGGAAATTGGTCCTGTAATCTATTTGAGGCTTCGTGACATTCCTCAGGCATATGTGTGGGAGCTTAGAATTCCCTAGACAAAGTCAGAGGAGAAGCCCCTGCTAATGAAATCTCATATAGTGTGCTGAGCCCAGAAACTATCAGGTCACAGTGGACTTCTACCTTAATTAGCAGAGTTTTCCCACAACAGGATTTCTCTGTGTAGCCCTGGCTGTCCTAGAACTCACTCTGTAGACCAGGCTGGCCTCCAACTCAGAGATCCGCCTGCCTCTGCCTCCCAAGAGCTAAGTCTAAAAGTGTGTGCCACCACTGCCTGGCTACATGGATATATTGAATGTCTGTATATAATACTTAAAATGAATATTTAGGCCTAGTGACTGACTCAGTGACCCAAGGCTGCTGATACAAGTTTAATCCCCAGAACCCACATGGTGGAAGAAGAAATTGACTCCCTTACACATACACACTTCACACTCAAATAAATAAATGCAGAAAAAAAATAGTGAAGTTTTACAATTCAAAGTTGATGGCAGAAGAACATTTCAGTGAAGAATGTATATTTGAAACACTACAAGTCCTGGAGAGGTGGGTGGCTCCGCGGTTAAGAGTACCAACTGCTCTTCCAAAGATCCTGAGTTCAATTCCCAGCAAGCACATGGTGGCCCACAGCCATCTGTAATGTGGTGCTGAGGGCAGTCCATGTTAAGAAGGTGTGCCAAAGGGTCTTCACTGGGCAAATTGTCTGTAGGTAGACAACCCAGATGGGCTGTGAAGCTTTTTGTATGGGCCAGGGAGTACCCCAAGGACAGGGCGAAAAAACATTGACAAGACAGACTTTGTAAAAATGGTCTCACTTCAATCTTTGATCCCTACTGCAAATTGCTTAAATAATATTAATAGCATACAATTGTCACATTCCTCTGTACAGTTATTTTTTTCTTTGATCAATCCCTAATATTGGACTATTAAAACTGAGGTAAAACTGTCTAACATACTTCACCTTCCTTGAAGCTTCCCTTGCAACAGTACACAACTGTCATTAACTTCATGGTCTACCCTTCTATGAAAAGAAGTAGAAGAGGGGAACTTGACATTGAATTACTTGGACAGGGCCAAGGAGAAACCATTTCCCCTGTGGGGAAGAACCTAGAACTGCACATATTCCAAGAAATAGGAGAATTATGGGTTAGGACAGTTAGGAGAGATGACAGGAAGGCTAAACTAAACTGAGAAGAGATGAAAAGAAAGAGGAATTTTCAGGCCACTCAAAGTACTGGAGAGGAAGCAATGAGAGATCAAAAGCTATGGAAGACCCCTCTATTCCTCAAGATGCCTGTGCTGCTTGCTGAAGGAGAAATACTTCCCTTTTGGCATGTTGTGTGTAGTTTTAAAAGCTACTGCCTTTGCCAGGGGTCAACTGTGCTCTGGCCCCTCCTGGCTTCCCTTTTGCTCTACTGGCCTTTGCTCTGGGAAGTGGGTCACCCTACTAGCCCCACCCTTAAATCCTCAGATGAAAGACACACACACACACACACACACACACACACACACACACACACACACACACACACAGTTAATTCCTTTACAATTTGCCTTCTTGGCACAATGGCTGGGAGTTACTATCTCCCACCTGGAAAAGCATGCTCTTATCAATTTATTATCTCTGTCTTTCCACCTGCCCTAAACTTCATGGCTAGTCCCACCTAGTCCCTGCCAAACATCCTTGGCTACCTGCCTTCAGTGGAGGCCGCAGGCCCAAGCTCCCCCGGAAACATGGTAGTTTCATTCTTCTTCCTCCAAAGCATGGCAGGAAAGACCCTCCCTATGTCCCTGGGTCTGCCTTCTCCTCCTGGAACCCGGAAGTCCTGCTGTACCTTTCACCCAGCAACTGACCCCTCGCCTTCTTTACTTACAAATCAACAACTAATTGGGGAACAGGATGTTAGAATCAGAATCTCCCCCTTACTCTGGCATTCCTCTTTCGTTCCCTCTTTACTGACCAAAAGCAAGATAAGTTGAATTTTTAATTTTGCTCCATAGTCTGCATCTCTCACAACCTCATTGGCTTAGAAAAAGCATGATTTAGCATCCAACAGGAAGTCTCAGGGAAATAATGGAGATGTTTGCAGCTGTGTATCATTACTTTTGAAGATGGTCTTTTCATTTTGGGGTGTTGAATGACACAAAAATCTCTGAAGCACAATTTTCCAGTGACCTCGGGCCACTTGGAAACATCTCTTGTTCATCCCTCATTGAGTGAGCATTTTTTCCCTAGCCCACATGCATGTTACAACAGCAATAACTGAGCTGAAAATTAAATCTGGTGCAGGTATGCAATCATGCTATTAATTCACTTTTCACTGTGCAAGCAATTTTTAAATGGCACCTAATCCTGACAACTGGATCCCATCAGGTGGTGCCTGTTGAAAACCAACACTTGAGTTAGTAAGCAGGTGAGACAATATGTGCCTGCAGCAAACACTCCCTACTTAACAATAAGAAGTGGCTGTTTCCCACCATTCACTTAGCTTAAGCTTTCTTCTATAATGCTTTTCCTGAAGCATTAAAATGTATCATAATATTCTCATATTATACTAAATTATAATGGAGTTAGTGATGTATGGATCTTGTTTCTGATCCTGTTTTATTAATATGATCCATGGTTTAGGAATCTTGTTTGTAAAAACTATAATTTAACAGTGCTAAAGTACATGGTTAAGATGGAGCTCTGGATTTACTGCCTAGAACTGAACCTTTGTTCTTCTATGTAGGGAGAGTCTCCCTGTGGATCTCTGGCTGGCCTGGAACTTCCTCCTTAGAATAGGCTGCCTCCCAACTCCTGAGTGCTAGATTGTGGGCATGTGCAACCATGCCAGGCTAAGTGTTTCACAGACATACAAATTATTGCTTTTCCAGCAAATTTAGTACTGACTTGAATTTTGTATGACTCCAAACATTGTATTTTATTGTTGTGTAGATCTTAACTAGTTGTAAGTCTACCAAAATTTTAAGCACTCGTAATCATTTGCAGATGTGTGTAGTCTTCATTGCCTTCTTTGAAATGGTTGTAAACTCTTAATGGTTTCATGATTAATTAGCTAAGTAAAATTTTATATGCGTATTTGTTTTATACTTGTTTATTTTTACCATGATTCTGTCATCTCAAAAGTATAGTTTAACTGCCTGTTGCTCATAAAAAAATATATTTACATATTAAAAGTGAACTGAGTACAAACTTTCTTCATAAGAGAATAATTAGAATGGCTCCATGCTACAGAATAGTCAAGACCAAGGAACTAGAACAGTGGTTCTCAACCTTTCTAATGTTGTGACTCTTTAATACAGTTTCTCATGTTTTGGTGACCCCCCCCAACCATAAAATTATTTCGCTGCCACTTTATAACTTTAATTTTGCTAATGTTACAAACTAGAATATAATATTTGATAGCAGGATATCTGATAAACGGCCCCTGTAAAAGGATTGTTCAACCCCCAAAGGGGTTGTGACCTATAGGTTGGAAACCATTGAACTAGATACCCATTGAGTTGATAAAAGTTAAGTACAATGAGAGAACAGGACAGTGGAGCTTTAGCATTTCCCTAGTCCACAAAGTTAGATACCTAAGCAGTTCCAATGCCTAAAACCAGTGCTGAAGACCTGGGAATTCCCTGGAGAGTAGCTGATATTTAATCTTCATTGGAAGTTCAAAGAAAATTGAGTTTGCAGTCAGTTGAGGACCACAGCAGCAGAAATACACGCACGAGCCGAGGAAGGTGTGAGAACATCCGTCTTCCTTTTACGGGGGATCCCTTTATATCTGGGTCATCACCTGAAAGGAGCTGTCCTCTGTTAGGTCTCTCTCAGTTTACCTTCTCAAAACACCTTCCAGAGGTGTGTCTCCTAGGTGATTCCAAATCCTATCAAGCTGACAATTAAGATTAATCGTCAGGATGTTCTGACCAACCCATCAGATTTCCTTAGATGGAAAGCTGCTTCAAGAATAGTGGCCCAATTGTCACACTTCTGGGGGATATCCCACCAGGTTATGACTGACAAACCTTACAAAGCTGAAACTCAACATGTTCAATGACTTCCTTTGATGATTTCTAAACTCATTCTTGAAGGAAAGATTACTTTGGGGACTGTCTAACCTTTCCTCCTAATGATGCTATAAGCAACTTCTAAAAAAAGAATATCACAATTAGAGTGGCAGGACACTCACTGCTTCAGTAAGCAAAAGAAGGATTTAAACTGATGCCTAAGGTACTGAAGTGCGCTTTATTTGATTCCGATGATATTCACAGATAAGCGTCCTCTGCAGAACACATAGCTGTCTTATGCACCCTTTAAAGCTAAACTACTCCTCCCGTATCGTTCCTATGGTTCCTAAGTACTTTTCACGTACTTTTGAAGCTCTATCAAATTTTTATATTACCTTCATGTCATTTGTTTAATGATTCCAGCTTCCCCATTTTACTACCCCATGTGACTTTTTATACTCTTGAATGGAATGATGATTATGCCATGATTCTGGGTCAAGAGCCAGTCAGCAAACATCATCCTCTGGAGTTAATCCATCCTATTAACATTTTATGTACAGAACTATGGATTTTTTTTTCACTGAAAAACAAAATTCCTTTAGAGTCTTAACAGATAACTCAATGGTTAAGAATCCTTACTGCTCTTTTAGGAGACTAGTTGAGCACCAATATAGGGTGGTTCACAACCTCCTATATAACTCTAGCTCTTGGAATATGACACCCTATTATAATGGGACTTTCTCGGACCTGAAAGCAGTATAAATAATGACACAGAGATGTTTTAATATTTTAAATCTTAGGACTTTTAGTTAGGGCAGTCTCCCAGACAGCTATCTAACTTAATCAGACACTACATCCCATCGTGTGCCTAGCTCTACCTCTCTGTTACACTCTGCTCCCTCAGTTTGCCTCCTTGTCTGCTGGTAAATCTCTGAGTCTCATTTCTTCTCCCAGCATCCTTCTGTTCTGCTCTCTACTTTCTGCCCAGCTATTGGCTGTCAGACCTTTATTATAGCCAATCAGATACAACTTTTAGAATGCCTTTAGGCTAGAGAAGAATAACAAAACCAAGATCCTGACAGCATTTAGCTCTTTGCCATTAAAGAATGAACAATTGAATATACAGAGACATACATTGACACAGTGTACCCCAACACTGTAGTCTAACTATGAGGCCGCCTGCATGTGCTCATGAACACGTGTTTGCACATTGCACATGTCTTTAATGCCAACTCTTTTCATAGACTGAGGCTGGAGAACTGCAAGTTCAAGGCCAAAACCAACCTGAACTACATGGTTAGACATGTCTCCAAATAAAAACAAAACTTTTAAAGATTTACATTTACAACTTTAAAAGATTAACATTTAAGAATCAGTGTCCACAGATAAAGTGACATAGTCAGGCTAATTAATTTATATCTTATCTCTGGCTGGCTTCATGATAACATGCCACCTAATAACTATAGCTGAAGTGCTTCAGCCACAAAGTTAAAACCATATTATATTTATACACCCTGTCTCTCGAGAGAACAGTTTGGGAATACTTAGTATGGAATAGACATGTACTCTCAGCACCTAAAAGTTAGGATGTGATTATTGCTACCTGTAGGAATTATGTTGAATGAATGAATATACATGACATGACTACACATAAAGGTTGAGACAGTTTATTGACAAATAAATAAATAAATAAATAAACAATAACCAATAAACACACAAATACTTAATCTTTCATTTTTGGGGGTGTTCATAGGAACATTTCTGTTTATTATTGTTGTTATATTTATGATTATATTTATTTACAATCCAGCCATTGTCCACCCCATCCCAGTCCACACCCCAACACTTCCTCATCTCATTCCTCTTCCTCCTGTCTCCAAGACCACGAGGCCTCCTCTGTCCCTGGGACCTCAAGTCTCTCAAGGATTATGTGCATCTTCTCCCACTGAGTCAAGACCAGGCAGTCCTCTGCTATATATGTGTTGGGGGCCTCAGACCAGCTCATGTATGCTGCCTGGTTGGTGACTCAGTGTCTGGGAGCTCCCAGTTGAGACTGCTGGTTGTCCTATGGTGTCACTCTCCTCTTCAGCTTCTTTCATCTGTCTCCTAATACAACCACATGGGGTCCCCAACTTCAGTCCAATGGTTGGATATAAGTATCTGCATCTGTCTTAGTCAGCTGCTTCTTGAGCCTCTCAGAGCACATTGATGCTAGGCTCCTGTCTGTAAGCACACCATAGTGCCAGGCCTTGGTGCCACGCCCCACCATGAGATGGATCCCAAGTTGGGCTGGTCACTGAATCACTTAATCTTTCTATTAATAGTTATTAAATGAGGGAAATCTGAGATTGTCCATCAGTGTGCTGGTTGCCCTTTGTCATCATGACACAAAACAGAGTCACCTGTGAAAAGCAACTCGATTGAGAAATGGACTCCATCAGATTGTCCTGTGGGTATGTCTGGGGTCATGTTCTATGATTGATGTGAAAACGTTTAGCCCACTGTGGGCAGTGCTACCACCGGGCAGGTGCTTCTGAGTTGTATAAAAATTGAGCTGAGCATGCATGAGGAGCAAGCCAGGAAGCAGCATCCCTTCATGGTCTCTGCTTTAGCTCCTCCCTCCAGGTTCCTGCCTGAGGCCCTGCCTTGGCATCCCCTATAAACTAAATGAACCGTTTCCATCTGCTCATAGTATTGATCTCAGTAACAGAAACCAAACTAGGACAGTCAGAGTTAGTAAAATTCTGCATTGAGACCACAGATGAGCTTTGTGGTGAAGAAAAGCACACAAAACAGCCCCCTATGTGTCCACTGTGAAGCCGTGGAGACATCCTCTCCTTGTATCATTTGGCAGTAGTTGCTCACTTACAGCGAGCATGTCAGCCTGCAATTACAAGCCATGCCAGGCATTATAACCCAGCCTATAGCTCTCAGACCTAGAAACAGAGATAAGAAGATTGTATGTTCAAGGCCAGGCTGAGCTACACAGCAAGACGCTACGTTGAAAACCTAAAATAAATACTTAACGAGTTGTAAGTTGTAAGCACACAAATATTTGGTCTTTCTTCCAGTTTATAGAATAAAGAAGATTGCTATATTGGTTCATCTTAATGTTTCTTCCAATTCAAAAACAGGAGAGGGGTGATTAGCACTGATGAAGATTCGGTGTTGTCTTTCAGAAAGCAAGGACACAGGTTTCCTGTGCCTCCAGCCTTCCTGCTACAAGCAACGAGTGTGTGGAGATTGCTCAAATATGTCAGAGACTTCCTCCCACGACTCCTTCTATGACTCCTTATCAGACGTGCAGGAAGAGGACAAAAGTGCTGACTTCTTTCCAGGCCTCTCTGCTTTCCTCAGCCAGGAAGAAATAAATAAAAGCCTTGACCTGGCACGCAGAGCTATAGACAACTCTGAAACTGAAGATTTTGACTCGGAGAAGGAGATCTCGCAGATTTTCAGCAAGTCTCCCATAAGCCTCTGCGAAACGCCTTCCCATGAGGAGCCGAAATCAGGCAAGCAGACTTCCTCAGAACGACCTCGGGATAGCAGGCAAGCACCTGTCCAGCCTCTAATAGGAGATCAAGCTGAAAGGATCACTTCCCCGGGTTCAAAGAGAAAGACCGGGGTATCACCCCTGCTGGCCAGCCCCAGCTACATCAGGAGCCTCCGCAAGGCTGAAAAACGAGGTGCAAAAAATCCCAATCCAAGTTCAAAGCCCAAAACTGCCCAGCAAAGCAAGGCTGGCCCCCAGAGCCAACTGTGTGACAAGGCGGCTAGCTTCATCGAGGAACTGACATCCATATTTAGAGAGGCGGCAAAGCCAAGGAACAGAAGCCCAAATGGTGAATCCTCATCACCAGACAGTGGCTATCTGTCTCCTAAAAATCAGCCATCAACCCTGATGAGTGCCTCAGCCAGCCAGAGCCCCACTGCAGACCAGCTAGACCAACTGGAGATGGACGCAGAGGTCAAGCAAGCCCAGGGCAGCCTTTGCTACCAGGCCCACCAGGCCCCAGAAGAGACCTTGCCACTCGCGCACATCCCGCACCCACAGCCCCAGAGAGCCCGCCACTTGCCAACTGCACCTCGGTTCATCCAGAAGCTGAGGAGCCAAGAAGTCGCTGAAGGAAGCAGAGTTTATTTGGAGTGTAGAGTCACTGGAAACCCAACGCCCAGAGTCAGGTAAGAACTCTTATTATGAATGTAACATGATTTTATTGACTTCCAGTGTGACTTCAAGGGAGATGAGAAATTTCATGGATTGTGCGTCCTGTGGCCTCTGCAGTAGAATTTTCTCAAAAACCTGCTAAATCAAAAGCAGGCCAAATAGCCAACACCACTAGGGTTTGTTGTCACTTGACGAGGCAATGAGAAATACCAGCTGTTATATAGGAGTGCAGATTTTACAGAGCCTAGGGAGTGTAAAATATCTAAATGGTTTATGCAAAGTATGGAGAAAAGTGAGTGGTTTTAGTCATGAGTCACTGAAGAAAGTAAAAAAATTATCCTAAAGCTAGAGTTATCCAGAGGAACAGAGATGGCAGTGTATAGAAATCAAGCATAGATAAATCCTAAAATAGACATCCAGTCTAAGGAATGGGTCAGTATGCCATATTAATTTTGAGACAAACACACACCCGCATCTCCAAAGTGTAGCAACAAGAGCAGGAAGAATTTCTATGAAAAAGAACAATGAACCAAGTCCATAGCACAGCAGGTTAGTTTTCTATGCTTAGCCACAGGGCACAGCCAAAGACAACAGCGAATTGAGCCCAAAAGCATCCCACATGCCCATTATGATTCTTTCAAATTCTTCTTTCTAAGTTACAGGCTGTATACCTTCTCCCGTACAATAAATGTTTAAGAGACTTACAGTATTTCAGGGCTTACAATCAGGGACTTTCCTCGGACTCGTCTCTTAAAACTAGATGCTTTTGAGACTTGGTGTCTTCAACCATGAGATGAAAATGTAATAAAGAATCACGTTCTATTCTATGATGTCTGAATTAAATCATATGTAAAATAATAATGCCTTGCTGTGGCCTTGTAGCTATCATTACCCAGGCTCTTCAGCATGTCTAATTTCTTAATTGCTAGTCAGGATTAGACTACAAAGATGTGCATCCATTGGGTTATTTGAATGTTTTATCCAATCTATATAAATGTTTAAAAGCAAGTTCCAATAATTTAATTTAGGAAAAGAATGGAGTGGACAAGGTCAGCTACACAAGTCAAAACAGACCTCATGCGTTTTTCCTTCCTGTGTGAGCTCATGCACACATCGCTGGCATGGATTTCTTACTTCGCAATCAATGCTTAGAATAAAGCATTGGTATTATTCACCAGCTAGTTTACACTGTCAACTTTTACTGTAATGTTTGCTATTTTAAGAAACCGACAGCAGAGGGCAGTAAAAACCTTCTCAATGTGTTTACTCAGACACAGGGTTCTGGATTCTGCATTTATGTGTTTTCCAGAAGAATGTAATGGTTTCTTTCAGATTCTATTTTGGTTCTTTAAAACCTACCAATTTTAGGAGCAAATAATTGATGAGAAATATATGTATGTGCAAAACAATGTTACCGACTTTGAAACTTTATGGTTCAATTTACATTTATATGCAAAACAGCCTCTTGCAAGTGGAATCCAGTAGCAAATGTATAACATGTCAAAAGTGACCAAAAGCACTCCACTTATTACCAAAAGATCCAATCAAATGAGCAGGCATGATTCCTTGCTAAGGTTCACTTAGTCGTTTGATAACACAGGGAGCCATCAAAATCATGCCCAGGCTTCTTGGGGACAGCTGGGGACAGTAGGTTTAGACATTTAGTTAGTAGCATGGTATTATTAATTATTTCAGTGTACTAAAATCAATGACCAATGTTCATTTGACATGGTAAACAGTCATTAAATCTTTAGTAAAAAAAAAAATGCTCCATTGCTCATTGTTTAGTTAACTGGCCGTTTTGTATCCTTTAGGGTTCTTTTTTGTTTTATTTTGCTTTAAGAAGATGAATATAAATGCACAACAAGGTCGGGGGCTGGGGGTGAGGGTTGTTTTCATTCCTGCTTAAGGGATCTTGGTCATCTTGATCATGCATTTGGAAGTATACCAAACTTCATGACCATTAAACTTTATTGACCACGTGAGACGTGATGGTCTTAGCAGAAAACCTTCTGTGAAGACAATTTTGTGTAAGGAAGAAAACCTTTAATAAAAAGTGCTCACACTGGGGCATGAGAAACTGACTCAGCCTTCATCTGTCCAGGGACACTGACCTACATATTAGTGAGACCTAGTTCATTGGCAGGACACCTTCTAAGGATCTAGAAGTAGTTGATTGTCTTATGGAGAGGAAGGGAGTGTCAAGGAATCTGAAGCAATCAGTGGGCAAAAGCTCAAAAGATACTGCTTGATAAACACAGAGGCGCATAGTATTGGGTGGCTGGCAGCTATCCTGGGAAGGGACAGGGTGTGGCTGGGTGGCCAACCAGAGGAAAGAATGCACTCTTGGCAGGTTTGGCAGCAGGTGGCAGGACCTTGAGGTAGGGACTAGAACACAGGGAGAAACTTCACTTGTCAATAGTGTAAGCCAGTGAGCAGCTAGACCTGGGATTCAGGAGGACACATGCGCAGTGCAAGGAATACACATTCAGCTCTGATGTTTAGTGACTGCATTTGTGCGGGGACCTGGATCAAGAAACAACTTCCTACAACTGCATGGCTACTTACTGCTTGCTCAGAGATTCTTAAGTAAGACCAAGTCAGAGACTGCTCCAAAGCCCCAAGTCAGACTTGGTAGCACAAGCCTTTAATCCCAGCACTGGGAAGCAGATCTCTTTTGAGTTCAAGGCCAGACTGGTCTACATAATGAGTTTCAGGCCAGCCAGGGCTATATAGTGAGTCTCTGTCTTTAAAAATTAAAATAGAAGAAAACCCTGAGCATCACCAAACTAATAAATTAGATAAAGGAGCCCCAGATAAAAGGAGAAGTGGAAGGAACAGTAATGAGAAGCCAAACCAGTCATTTCAAGGCATTCCTACTTTAAACACAAGCACTGTCCCTACCGGTACAAATGTCACAAAGAAAATGTGAAAGCAGTGTTCTTTCCCTCCTTTATTTTTACATACCCAGAAAACAATCTCAACAGTTAAAGGAAAGAGAAGATAGATAGATAGATAGATAGATAGATAGATAGATAGATAGATAGATAGATAGATAGATGATAGATAACAAATAAGTTATATACAATATGTATATGTATATACATATTCATATACATATATGGTATATAAATTATTTGTTAACAATTTTGTTTAAATTTTTTCAAAATTTGTATTTATTTGTGAATGTGTATGCTTGTATTTATTTGTGTGAGTATGTCTCTCTGTAACTATATGTGCACATGTGTGTGCAGTTGCCCCCAGAGGCCAAAAGACAGCATTAAAGACTTTGTGTGCCATCTGATGGGATGTGGACTGTAGTCCTCCTGATTGAGCCACAAGCACTCCTAACCTCTGAGCCGTTTCTCCAGTCTCATACAAGTTGAACTGTTACATCATCTGTTTCTCCACTCATGTCTTATTCTGATGGCCCTCCTTTTTCAGTCTTTAGAGGAGCATAGGGGCAGGGTACCTGACACCACTCACCTTGCTTGGTCTTCTGCACACTCAGCCTTTGAGTGGATAACTAGTTCCTGAATGTGGGTTGTAGTGCATACCTATAAGCCTAGCACTGGGAGGATAGAGGCAGAATGATCTTGACTTTTAGATCAGTCTGGACTAGAGAGCAAAGTTTAGTCTAAAAAAAAACAAAAACAAAAAAAACAAAAAAACCCATGGCTTTGGTATTACAAAAGGGAGTCTTCCTCCTTTTCCTCTTCTTCTTCCTCCTCATCTTTCTTCTTCTTCTGAGACAGAGCCCCACTATGTAACCCTGGCTGGTCTGGAACTCACTATGCAGAGCAACATAGGGCCAGACTGGCCACAAACTCACAGAAATTCACCTGCCTCTGCTTCCTTAGTGCTGGGATTAAAATGTATGCCACCTGACCTGGCCCACTTAATGCATTTAAAAGTATTTTTAATGGAAATTCTATCTTTTAAACCTCCTAGATTTAAGAGGCCCTAGATATGAAACTGTACAATAATACACTAAGTAAAAAAAAATGGTTAATTAATCACAGAGCCTAGAATGTACATCAGGGATTTTTATTCCTTATGCGGTCTGGTCCATAAGAAAGTCCCACCACTGTCCTTATTTCTGAACTGCTGTGTCTGGCTCTCTGGCAACATCCAGAAGCAGAAGTGAGGGGAACTACCATCTATAAAAAGGTATGGAGGAAATCATATTCCAAATATTTTCAAAGAGATGATAGCGTGATATTTTTTCTATATAAGAAATCCACAGTTTTCATGATTGTGCCTCTTTATCTTCAATCCATTAACAATCATCAGCTAACATACATGTTAAAAGTGTGTGCATATTCTCCGCATAATAGCTGTAACAAAAGCTAAGCCTTCTAGTTAGGAGCAGTGATCTACACACTTTCATATTCAGATAATTGTGAGGAGGATGTATACATTTATGAAAGGGAAAATACTTTCAAACACTCAACTACCAAAGTGAAAAGGATCCAGCGTCTGCTTTAATATTCCAGACACAGTTCCTCCTAACAGATGCCTATTAGGTCATCCGTATTAGTCTTGTAAAGTTTTATTTGATATATGCAATTAATTAAATTCTTTATTTTTATAATTAAAACTCAGCACCTTTAGTGCCTCCACGTAGTTTATGTGAACCAGACTTGATCCTCATCAAAAGCCAAGGCATCAAGAGTATCCATGTGAAATCAATACAACACGGTCTGTTGATATGTACGTTCCCTCAAGAATAATCATAACAAATAAAGCATACCACAGATAATTATCTTAGTAAGACTATTTGTATGAACTGTGATGGTTTGGGATAATATGGCAATCATGCCATAGCCAGGAGATTATGAATGTGAAGATACGGATGGCTTAGCCCAAGATTATTCCAAGGACAGTCAACATTGAGAATGCTACATACCATCAGATTATCAAAATAAAAATAATTGACAATTACATTTGGTGTTACTACAGTAGGACACATAGTTATACAAAATTTGGAGCACAGTTTTAGGATAACTTTAAGATGTATACACATGAAAACTTTACCTCACATCTCTGTGGGTATCTAATGTAAAATGTCTAAACTTCCTTTCTAGAAGTTCAAGAAAAGATTATGACAGTCACCCTTGACTGCACTTGTTCTCAACCCCATCTCTGGTCCATCCAACAACTCAGCTGCTTCTCCGTTTCAGATTTCCATGTCTGATTCTTCATTCCATCACCACAAGTGTGCTCCACTCCAAGCTTCACCCCCTCGCTCAGATACTAGCACTGCCTCTAACAGACCTCCTTGGGCCTACCTTGTTCATCCGAGTCCACATGACACCCAGCATAGTTCTTTTCAGTGAACTGTCAGCACACCACTGCATGCAGTGACTTCTTACCTGGAACAAAGTAGAATAAAATTCACTGTCCTGGCAGGTACTAATAAGGTCTTCTCTGTTTCACTTATCCCCTGCTTCTTGCCATTGAAGAGCCCACATCAGCCACCATGAGACCTTACTGCCCCTCCCTCATCGAAGGCCTCTGTGCCTTCTGCCCCTTCTGCATGGAATGTTCTTTCTTCATATTTTTCCTTCAAGTATCTTTAGGGTATGGCTTTCTATATCAACTATGTTAAAAGGGGTGGGGAGGGGTCCTGCCCCCACTACACAATTCCACTATCTAGCAGTTTTCTCCATAAATTTTTATGACATACTGTGGATTACTGGTTTAATTTTACTATCCACTTCCTTCAATAGAATTAAAAATCCTTAGTATAAGGACTTCCTAATTTTTTTCATTTATTGGTGTCTGGGATCTAAAATGGCATCTGGCATATAACAGGTAATCAATAAATACATGTTGAATAACTCTAGGAGTAGATTCCACTTCAAGGTATATATACCTGGAAGAAAATATTGCCCTTGTATTCTCAATAAAATTGAAGAGGTATCAAAGTAAATGAACAAATTAAATCATGATATATCCATAATGAATAAACCAGAGGTGAGTTTATCAGATCTGAAACTCAAAAACAAAATACCAACTAAGAGTAAGCAAGTTCAAAAAAGAACACAGTGGCTCAGTTAGCAAAGTGCTTGGTTAACACTCACAAAGCCCGGGGTTTGATACCCAGCACTGGAAAATGAACAAACACGCCAAGAAACCAATAAATGCACAGGCAGTGGGAGCTGGAGGGTTAATTCATAGCAAAAGGGGGATTGAGACCAGCCTGGCCTCATGAATATACACAACTTGCATGAATAAATGTTTTCCTTAAAGTGACTTTCAAAAAAAAAAAAAAACTGAAGTAGTTAGAATACAGACTAATACACAAGAATGTCAAATGATACATTAAAGATGACACTAGCCACAGAGACAAAGAAGCAAGAAGCTTCAGTTGTGTTCATAGTATTTTGTATCTTAAGATGTGTGAGTTGCTGTTTTTATAGGGAACATTAAAAACGACTGACTTTTTATACTATCTGACTATTTGTACTATCTCTGCACTGATACTGTGCATAATTTAGTCCAGAAAAACCACCCAGAAGAGCCAGGTACATATAACTCAGTAAAAAACATCTACCAGCACATTCAAGACCCTGAGTTCAGTCCCCAGCACCAGAAGAAAACTATCACAAAAAATGTCTTGATGTCTAGCAACATGAATTGGATAGAGTGGATCTTAGACACACACACACAGCTTCTTTTCACATTTAGTCAAATTAAGTCTAAAGTCTGAGAAGAATTACCCATCATCCCCCTACTTCCGGTAACTCCCGTCCATCCTGTCATTTGGATGAGAGCAAGCATGTGAGGGCAGAATCCATAGGAGGCAAAAACCTACCAATATCTTGTCTCCTCCTCTACCCAGTAGAACCTAAGTTCCTTACTCTTTTGATACTATTCTAAGTCCTTTTTCTTCTCTATATAGGCCTTTCTATGTAACAAATGTTTCCTAGAACAACAAATTACTGTTAAACTAGAAACCAAAAGAGGTCTGCAACAGAATTGCCTTTTGGTGATGTGGAAACAGATCCTTCTCTCTGCCTTCTCCACACACATTGGCTGTGCCCAACAGATTAAAGTGTGTGATCTGCTTGATTCTCTGTCTTCTTTCCTATACCTCTGCTCTTTCTCAACCCACTTCTCTCCAGTATCTGCCCACTTGGGATTCTTCCTTTAAAACATTGGCTTTATCTCTATGGCTAAGGCTGTCATTGATCAGACTGTTGAATCTTTTGTTTTAAATGTTAAGAAAATGGAGTCGCTGTGTATTGCTGACCCAGGAGGTATTGGCCCTGTTTGCTGGAATTGCTTCATGGTTTGAACATTTGAGATGGCCAGTTGCTACCTCACCTCCTTTCTGGCTTTCATTTCCTCATCCAGGGCAGCACCACAGTGTATGCCAAGCACATTCATGGCATCCACAATAAGGCTGCTCAGGCTACTATTCCAGGGAATCAAGCGTCAAGGCCTGGGAGATGGCTCAGCAGGCAAAGGCATTTACTGTCAAGGTTGATGAGTCCTTAATTCAATCCTGGGACCCAAATGATGAAAGCAAAGAACCAATGGCTACAGTTTGTTCATTGGCCACCACATAAACAGTGTAGTACATGTACAGCTGTGCAGGAATGGATTCTCGCATGCACACAACACTATAAATGATGGTGATGGTGGTGATGATGATGATGTCAGGAATGTATTTTCACATGCACACAGCACTGTATAAATAATGGTGATGATGATGAAGAAGAAGATAGATAGATAGATAGATAGATAGATAGATAGATAGATAGATAGATAGAGAGATAGATAGAACATTAAATAAGTTTTTAAAAAAGCAAGCTCTGTGTTCAAGAAAAAGATGATATATTGCTGTAGTGAGGAATTTTGTTGATGAGAACTATAACTAATGTCAGTCATCAATAGCAGGAGCCAAACTGGGAACTCACATCAGTTTATCTTCTATTCGGCAAGTTTCCATAGTTGACAAGAACACTAATAACAAACAACCATTAAAGAAATTTACCTAAGAAATAAAGACATGCATAAGGAATCCCTTTAGGATTAAAAATTGGCATACAAGAAAGCAATGTCAGAATGGCTGACTACAGTTGTTTGTAGATCCTAGAGTGAGAGGGAAATTCCGGCTTTATCAGATAGGCCACTTGGTAAGTTTAAGCTTTCATGCCTCAATAGCCTTCCTAGTAAAATAGAAATAATGAACTACATACTTCAAAGGTAGTGTTTAGGTCAACCAAGACAGATATAAATTTAAAATTGTGTTGGGCATGTAGTAATATGCTAACACATATTGACGTCTCCCTTGTAAAGTTATTTTTTAATGGTTTCTTTGGAGCTGGCGAGATGACTTAATGGTTAGTAGTACTTGCTGGTCAATCACACGGACCAGAGTTTGGATCCCAGCACCATATGACAATCCAGGAGTTCCGGCAACACCTGTAACTGCAATTCTGATGAACTCAACACTGTGTGTACCACACATAAGTGCATACACACACAGAAAGATCGGGGGGGGGGGGAGGGAGAGAAACAATGGACACACATGTAAAACATAATTTATTAATGAAATCTTTTTTTAAATTCTTACCTTTATTACTGTTATTTTGGCATAAGCTCCCCCATATTCTATCTGCTCAAAACTCTTTGAACTAGTTTTCTGTCTTAAAAATCTTTGTACTGCAATTTCCTTTGTTAGTACTAAGCATTCACAAGATTATGGAGATAATGGAAAGCAATGCCTGGGCATTATAGGACAAACTATAGCTTCTAAGAAACACAAACACATGCTTAAAGGCATTTCAAGGCCCATGTTCTCAGAGTCCTGAGTGTGCATATTGGGGTCAGAATCCACCAAGGCTTCCTTGGAGTCTCTGTATATTTCTACTTTCTAGCGACTTTTACCTTACTTGGCCTTCTGTTCCTTTATGGCTGTAGGGGATGGGAATTAAATCAAAGAAAAAGTGATTACTTCCAATCACAGCTTCCCCACCCCCCCACCCCCACCTCCCATCCCCCACCCCGCTGCTATCTAATGGTCTCTCCATCCTCTTGCTAACCTCAGAGCTGTGAAGGTCAGCCAGGTATTGTGACTCAGAGTCAACTTGGAAAGCTTTCTAAACCCAGGCCTCTTGGCCATTGTTCTCTTGAGGTTCTTTAAATTATTCCTTGTTTCCTCGGCTTTTTTCATAGGTACCTGTTAAATAGTTGCTAAAGTCTACTGAAAGTAGTTTTCCAACACTTTGTTCCTCTTTTTTTGTTTGTTTGTTTTTTGTTTTTTGTGTTTGTTCGTTTGTTTTTTTGGTTTTTTTTTTTATTCCAATAATTTTAGTAGGAAGAAAACTCTAAAAATTGTTTGAGTAACAGATACACGCTTTTCTCCAGCTAGGTAGGTTGGCTTTGGTTTTGTACTGTCTTGCTTAAGTATTATAGCAGACTGCAAAACTCTCAAAAGGAAATGAATGAGCCTGTGCATATTTACCGGGATGAAATTGTTGTTTTCCAAGAACTTGACTGCGAAGTTTCAGATGCCTCCAGAGCAATCACTGCTCAGGCTTTCAAATCCTTTCTATGACTCTGATGTAATTTCTTCATGACCCGCTTCTTCATTTGCCCGGGGCGATACCTCACTGTGGAGCACACAGTGTGTGCATGTATAATTACAGCTATTACAAGCTCTCTGTAAACACCACATTCCTTTGACTTAGGAGTTACATTATAAATGTAACTGTGGCAAATAGAATTATGTCTGAAACCCAGCACAGCTTGCTGTGTAAAGCAAGATGCAAAACTGTCCCTCTCGTTGGTGTATTCAAGTGGCATATAGTTATAGGAATACACTTTCTTGCTTCATTTTTTGAGCCAAAAATAAAATAGTAACATGTTGAATAATCTGCTGGAATAAAAGTGAACCACTAGCCATCTGTACACTGAGAGGGAAATATAACTGCAAGCCTCCCCTGGCAGAAAAGTGACAAACTCATGTAGGAACTCACTTTGTTCTCTTGTGTATGAGTTCCAACAGTGAAGGCTGGTTCTGTATCGCTGTGCATGTTCTCAGCAACCAGTGTCTCCTGATTCTGTAATCATCAGCCACAAAAACATAAACACCTATCCCATAGGAAATAAGGTTTCTTCCCAAGGGGACGGCATTGAACCTTGGCTGCCAGAATTGGAAGAGTTTCAAATGAGAGAGAAAGAAGTTTGGGGAAAGGGTCTGCCAGTTGATAGAGGAGAATGTTCCGAAAAGAAGACAGAGGGGAGAAGAAGAGAGAAAACAGTGAAAAGAAAAGAAAAACAACAACAACAACAACAACAATAATAATAATAATAATAATAATAAACCTCCCATTAGAATAAAATGGTTTCTTTCTTTAAAAGAAAGAGCTTCAAAGTCAGTTTTACCACAATAGATAGAGATTAGACCAGTCTGTGTGATGATTGCTTCTCTAAAAGCAGAAGCCTATAGATGGGTTCCTTTGTTACCCAAGACGAGATCAAGAAAACCCAGAAAAGAAGGGCACCATGATCAGTGATTTCATGGTCCTCCTGAGAAAATGTCATACCGTGTGGAGTCCCGGCAGACTCGGTAGAGTTGACAGAAGGGAGAGTTGAGGGCATCTTTACCAGTAAAGACATTTGATGCTGTTTTGGGAAGCAGAGCACCAGTGCCAGGGGCCAGGCCTCGCTAGCTCACTCGCTCTCACAAACACAATGGAAATGCCAAGAAGAGAATAAATCTGATTTGTAATCCAGCATGGTACTATTTAACTCTTCTATCCCACTGCCAGCACTTTAATTCGGAATGCACTGGCCTATGTTGGCCAGGATCCTGCTACACAGAGTTATTCTGTGTGCGAAGGGTAAGGACATCATCCTCACTGCCTGGAATGCAGTTGAGAAGGGTCACCGCAATGATGACCGCAGTGAGTTCAATGATGGCTGATAGGCTTTTGCTATGAAAGACCACTGTGAATCCAACAGGAGATGGTCATCTTTATGACACAAATAACTTTAACCCTGAACAGGTAGCTATTGGAAGGAAGCAACAAGATTAAAGAGACTGCTATCTTCTGCACTATGTATGAGCATTGTTAACACACGAGGAGTCAATGAGCAGCATATCAGGGCAACTGGTACCCCTCAAGTTGGCAGAAATAGTGCCAGGTGCCATGTGGGAGTGGTCAGATAAGCAAGGAGATTCTCTATAAAACAGTGTTCTGTTCCCTTAGAGACAATTTCACTGACTAAAAGTAGACGCCAATTCTTTGGACGCAGTCAGCTTTGTGGCATCCCAACCACGTGATGTCTACCCCAGATTTTAACATTTGGGTGATATTCTTTAATAGAAATAGATTAGAGCCTATGTTGTTACTCCTTTGTTTCACCACTTCTTTTTTTTTTCCTTCAATTTTTTATTAGATATTTTCTTAATTTACATTTCAAATGCTATCCTGAAATTTCCCTCTCCCCTCCCCCCCACCCTGCTCCCCTGCCCACCCACTCCTACTTCTTGGCCCTGTATTGGGGCATATAAAGTTTGCAATACCAAGGGGAGTTTCACCATTTCTTAATGGAACCTGCTAATGTGCCTCCTCAAATTAGAAAGCCACCAGTCTTAACTAATTATAGGAAAAACAATAGTTTAAACAACAAGTACTCCACAGAGAAAGAACCGGTGTCATACCTCCAGTGTGAGAGCTGTTATATTTGGATTGATTTTTTTTTCCAAACTCTTGCAGGTCATTGCAAGACAAATAATGAATCTGTTAACAAGGTGTGTCTGTCTTATTCCAAATCAAAGCAACTTTATAAGCACTGTATCATCTATAATATATACCTGCAAGAGTTATGTTGCCAATTAAAAGAACTTACTACATGCCTAGTTCCTTTAATCTTCAAGTCTTAAAATCTGAGCATTGATTCGTCCGCTGTACTATTGCACAATGGCTTTAGCTCCTTGGAATCTGAAGGTGTGTTTCTAACAAGGTCTAAACACGGCTCTCTGCCTTCCAGCTGCTTCCCACACACTTCAGTTGTCCAGACACTACGTTCATGAAACACAAGGCTAGCCTTTAGCTTCCTTCTGTTCAAACCCTGCTCTGGGGCCCCAGCAGCTTCTGGACTCTACATGGGGTCTTCCTCAAGTTCTCAACTGTCACACATGTGTTTTTTTCTCCCCTTCGTTTGATAGGTTTCTGGCTTAAAGATTTTGATAAATCAGAAAAAGATTAAGCCCAACCAAAGCCTGTCTTTTATTATAGTTTGCTCTGGTTGAAGCGTGCAATTTTCTTACTCACACCCATGGAATTAGAATAAACTATGATCCGACTGTAAGAGCAGTTTGTTTGTCTTCCATCTCCTCATTGTCATTGTAACCCACACCTGTTTCTCTGACATTACTTTCTGCCTCCTCCTCCTCCCCCTCTCTTCCCCCTCCCCCTCCTCCTTCTCCTCCTCCACCTCCTATTCCTCTTCCTCCTCCTTCTCCCCTTCCTCCTCCTCTCCTCCTCTTCTCCTTCCTCCTTCCCCCCCTCCTCCCCCTTTTTCCTCTGGCAGGCCTGCGTACACCCCAGGTATGTTTATTGGCTTTCTTTTTCTTTACTCCAGCATAACAGATTCTGAACTAATGGCCTGGGCTTGATGCTCATGGAAATGTGAGAGTCAGCAATGAGGAGGCTGGCACTGAGTGTGTTCTCAGGGCCTTCCCTACATGGATATACTTCACCAGTTGGATAGAGTAAATATATCATAGATTATCAGAATGGTAAGGGAGATGTAAGTTGGGAGTTATAAAACTACAGGAGACCAAGGAAGGTTCCTAGAAGGGACTCAGAAAGAGACAAGGTAGAAAATTAGAAGTGGATGGCATGAAAAAAACATTCTGAGAAGAAATGAAAAAGGCCAAGGTGGAAATAGCTGAGTTCTAGAGACCACAAATGACATCTATATCCCAAATGTTTCCAGACCAAACATGTAAGGAAAAGAAATTAGCAAGTGAGAGTTTTCCCTCTTTGCCAGCCAGCCCTGGCATTAATCTGAGCGATTCCAGAGCATGTGGTTATGTGATCATGATAACAAACATTTAATATTGATGTGGCAGCAATTATTCTGAAGGGGCATGAGTCATTTTTAAAATATGCTAATAGGATTAGTATAATGAACTTGGGATTACTTCCTTATGACTCTGAGGATGGATATGGGAGGGAATGAAGAGAGTGCCTTGTGGTATCTCTGTCCATATGCCTTCATAAAGCCTTTTATAATGGCTCAGAAAGAAAATTCAACAAATACCCCTTTAGATCAGGCTGATACAACATTGTATTAAGATTATTAAATCCAAATTCAGCCATATGTTATTTAATAATAGGTATGTGCTCTAAGAAGCATAATGATTTTGTTATTATGCAAGCATCTCAGTATATTTCCAAAATTCAGATGGCATAGGTCAATGCTGTGATGTGGCCCTGTTCTGTAGGGTCTAAAGAATCAACTACAATGGCTGTAGTTTTTTTGGGTTTTTTGGGGGGTGGAATGAATAGCATATCAAGTACATACAAGCTAAATTAAAACAATAAATATCAAGAGATGGATAGATAACAAGGCATTATCAAGTAAAGTGCACAAAATATTCCGCAGAAATACTAAGAAAGACTGTCTAAAAGATCCAGCTGGAGTCCCTAATAGAGAATCCTGGGCAAAGGAGGTGTCCCTTCTGGTGGGGCTCCCAAGGGAAGGAACAAGTAGCACGTACAGAATTAACGTCATCAGGTTGAGTACTCCCAATGCCCAGATGTGGACTGCGGAAGTCAGCCAGCCGGCCTCCCCCATGAAGAAGGCTCTCCATGCCCTCTCACTAGTGAGCTTCCCAAGACTGAATTGCTAGCTTGTCTCTGCCATACAGGTACATGGACTGGGATAAGCTGTGTTGGGAATGCTTTACTGTTCGGTTGTTTTCAAGGATAAAATGTTTCCACTCACTTTTTTTTTTGCCCTCCCTGTCACAGAATGAGGAGGTCCAGCCCCAAACAATATGCTTAGAGGACACTTTGAATCAAA
The DNA here is from genome assembly GCA_902729485.2 of Mus minutoides. Taxonomy (NCBI): domain Eukaryota; kingdom Metazoa; phylum Chordata; class Mammalia; order Rodentia; family Muridae; genus Mus; species Mus minutoides. The sequence continues at coordinate 8,530 of CACVCL010029768.1, read as the reverse complement.
CAAGATCAGATCTGAAATGGGGCAGGGTGTAACTCTAGCTTCCAGAACCAGTTTCACAATGGGCTTAAACAACACATGACAATTTATCAATATAATACACATTACAGACCCCTTGATGCCATCATGAGATATGGGGCAACATGACATGGCATGCTGTTTTGCAGTGAACTTTTTTGAAAGCTTAATTTTTAATTATGTGTGTATGTGTGGCTGTGTGTAGGTACTCATGAGTGCAAAGGCCGGAAGAGACATTAAGTCCCTTTGATTGGCTTTAGAGTTACAGTCACATGACAGCACAGGTTCTGGGAACTGAACTTGGGTCCTCTGCAGGAGTAGTAGTCGTTCTTAACTGCTGAGCCATCTAGCCCCACTGTGAACTTCTTATATATGTAAATATGAGAAGTAACTTGAAAAGGTGGCATAATGAACAACAAGATGACCCATGGGGCAAAGGCACTTACTGCTGAACTGGACAACCTGAATTCCATCCTTAAGAGTCTCCTGGTTGGAGGACAGAATGGACTCCCAAAAGATGTCCTCTGGCCTAGCCATGGACAAAGCTGTACACACAAACACGCAAACATAGAAATCCTGGGGTTGTGACATTTATTTATTGTGCAGGGTGCTACATTATGACAACTGTAATGTCATAGGGCCATAGAAGTTCATAGCTGCATTACAGTTTTATAGAACCCCATTACATACAAGCAATCTGTCATCAAATGAGATGTTATTGACAAGTGCATGACTGTGCATCATGGCTCACTTAGGACTCTGAGACAGGAGGGCTGCACAAGTTGAAAGACATCCTAAATTTGTAGTAAGTTCAAAGGCACCTTCGAAAGAAAACTTTCAAACAATCAACTAATATGAGAATCCCTACGTTTTCTGTAACCATTTTTTGTTCCATGATATCCTGACTGATTGGCTTTCATTGGCCTCTATGAAGCTGTCTCTTACTCTTCTTGCCCTGAGAAATTCTTCTGTCTAGACTACAGCAGACATCTGTAGGCCTGTGGTTGTGCAGAGCCTTTTAGACCCTGAGCAAACCAAAGAGAGGGGAACTTGGGATATTTAGTATGTCACCTTCTTATGGTCTCCCTTGATCCTCTTAGACAGCACAGGTCCCCACTGTGCTTGCTAATTCACAACTGTGTTCTCACCCTTTATCCTTCTAGAAGAACGGGTAGAAGCAATCCACCTTAACCCCAAGCTTGCCCCTGATCTCTTACGATTTTCTTATATTTTGAGACCTTTAGATCTAGTCATTTCGTGAAGCCCCCATGTGTTGACTCAGTTTTGCTTGCCTCTATGTCTAGCTGGGACTGACACTAGTGTGTCCTTCCGATTACCCATTTCAGGGAAGGAGACGCTTCATCATTCTTATCGTCCAGACACAGTGGCATGATCAATTTCTAAAATGCTTTCTTTTGAAATTGTTGAGGTAACTCAGAATTGCTCATTGTCAAGTTGTTGGTTCCAATACTATAAAGTACTACTACTACTATTAGCAGTTGTGGTGGTGGCAGAGGAGGAGGAGAATGAGGAAGAGGAGTAGGAAAGGGAAGACTACATTGATGATTAAAAATCCTCAAAGGTCTTTGATGTCTCTTGTTGTTAGATATTTGATAACTACTAGTTCTTATCATGGTTTGGCCAGCCCTCCCACTAATAAAGACAGAGTCCCCTTAATTTATTTAATCAGCTTTAGCACAATCACTGGCTGATGACCCATAAATTAGTTTTCTATTCTAGACTGGCTCTTTCCCAGTTGCTCTCTCAAATTCCTTGCTATCTGAGCCTCACCTGGGCAGCTTCTGCTCCATCAGTCTGTCCTCAGGGTACACTTCTCTTGGTCATATTCTCCTAGTTCATCCCATCTAATGGCAATATCCTGATCTCTCTGTCTCTTTTTCTCCCCTCATTCTCTTCCTCTCCTTGTTGTCCTTACCTGTAACCCCCTAGCCCCATAACTGAAGCCCCAACTACCTACCTCTGTTCTTCCCTGTAATTGGCTGTCAGTCAGATAAGATTATAGAGCAAAGATTACACAGCAGCACTTGGTGTACATGAGAAAATGCTCCTCTGGGCTGCAACCAGTATTTAACATTTGAATATTCCACAGCACCAGACCAACCCCCAATAGATGTCATGTATTATTCTGGCATCTCTGTCAGTGTGAAATAGAATAAATAATGCTTATTTTTACATTTTTACAATTGGCTTTGTATGTTCTTTCAATTTCCTAAGGAGTTCTACAGAGTGGGCTATCATTCCCCTCTCATCATTTTACACATGAAGAAACTAAAAATAGAAGAACTTACTTACAGTGTGGTGTTTGAATGAGGATGTCCCTCATATGCTCATAGGTTTGAACACTTGGTTCTGAATTGGTGGGACTGTTTCAGACCTCCTTGTGGGAGAGATAATGTCCCTGGGGGTAGACTTTCAGGTTTTAAAAGACTCACAGCATTCCCAGAATGTCCATAGCTGCCTGCTACTCGTGGATCGAGATACAAACTCCCAGCTGTTCCTGCCACCAGGCATTTGCTCCACTGTCACAGACCCTGAAACCATGAGTCTAATTAAACACTTTCTTCTATGAGTAGCATTGATTGTAATATTTTATCAGGGCAAGAGAAGAATAATTTAGACATACAGCTGAGACTATGTCTGCATTATTAACACCAAGATTTGTTTCCTTGCTTAATTTATGATCATTACTGAGATATACATTTGAACAATCCCTAGCAGACAAATTTCAAATGTATTGATTTAAAGCAATTTACCATTTTCTGATACTAGTCTTTGGAGATTGTCCACCATATGCACACTCAAGCATTTCCACCTATGTAATATAATCTTGGGTGAAGAAATTTCTAATAAGGACAACGAATAGAGGATAGTGTGGAGAGTAATGTAATACAAAAATAGTTTGAGTAGTTTGAGTGGAGTCTAAAAGGAAGACAAGTCCAGACACACACCCCAAAAAAGGAGAAAGTCCCTGGCATAATATCAGCTGGACTATTAATTATCATGTTCTGCCCTTTAAAACCTGACTCCTTTCTTCAGTGATGTAACTTTCAAACTAATGCTCAGGGTGATTTGCCAGAGGAAAGGAGGTCTATCTGTTACACTCAATGTCATAGAACAATGTTAAGAAAGGCATAGACTTGACTCATCAATACATGAAGAGAGGAACCTGTATGTTTCTGTCCCCAGGACCTTACTTTTGCCTGCTTTGTTAAAAATCAAGAACAATCATCTTGTAATCAAATTTTGGCTTATTTTAATTCTCAAAAACTGCCTAAAATCCAATTCAACTATGGCTCCTCTAATAGAGCATCATTATAGAGAGTAAAAGACTATCACAAAAATTGAATACAGTTGGTGTGGCTTTAAATCAAGTAATTGCCTGCAAAAGTAGCAGTTACTGATATTTTTATTTTTCAAAATAAATAGTAGGTTAAAATGAAAATAAATGCTTAATGAAGCCATTGCTGAAGCTAACGTAAAACACCTTCTTTCTTCTCCTAAATTATCAGCTCATTTATTTTCATTTTATGTATACCTGGAGTCAGTGAAAAAGTGTAAACTTCAAACTAGTTTTATAAATATCTACTAATTTTACAATCACACTTCATTACAACAGTGTAGTTGGCATTCAGGTTCTATGGACAAACAATTGATTATTACAAAGAATTGAGGAGATATAAAAGTAGTTCAGTAGCCAAGTGCACTTGCTGTGTAAGCGTTAGAGTTTGGATCCCAGGGCCAATGTATTAAGCCAGGTATCTCACACATGCCTGTATTAGCAGCTCTGATGAATGGAGACAGTAGGAGTTCTGGGGCTTGCTTTCTTGCAGCCTTGCTGTATATGTGAGCTCCAGGTGCAGGGAGGCCCTGCCTCAAAGCAAAATAGCTGGAGAGTGATAAAGAAGGATGGGAAATAGCTGGAGAGTGATAAAGGAGGATGGGAAACATCCTATTCAGGCCTCTGTGCTTGTGCACAGGAGTGCACACACACGTGTATGTGCATACATCATACCAACACATATGCACACAAATAAAAAATGTTTTGTAGAAAGTTGGAAGAAACTTCTGATGTCTACTTAGTCTCCAGAATCAGTATAATGAGTAATTTGCCAATAACAGGGTAACAGTCATTAAATCGCACTGATCTATTGCAACTAGAAAAAGGAGAAGTAGCTAATTATATACTAGACTGGAAGTCTGATACTGTAATCAATAATCTCAGCCTTGTCATTAAACAAAGTATTTCTTTACGTGTAGATCTCCCAACTATATTCACTTGTATTGTTTCTGTATACCACTTGTGGAATTTTCAAATTTGTTGCTAATATGGTGAGATACTAGAGGATACAAAGTTGTTCTCAACCACTTTCGTGTGAATGTAGGATTATGGGACATAGGCAGACAACATAGATATTTATAGCTAAAAGTCCCTGCCTCTCAAGAGAACAATGCAGTTGTCCCCTGCCCTTGCCTGTTTTATAATCTGTGAAGTTCAGACTATTTCTTCTACATCCTTCCCCTTCTGCCGGGCTCCCATTTCCATCTCTGCTACTTCTGCACTGCAGTGCATTGACTCATATGGGGAAAGTCAGCATCCCTTTGAGTTCCACATTTAAATGCCTTTATTCACATTTATGAGCCTAATAAATATCACAAAGAACGTAGAAAGGACAGGTGAGAAGTTTTTATCACAAAATGCCCGACATATAAGTAGGGTATGAGGGTCGACAATCTCAGGTGTTATATGTCACTTTCAGACATTTTTGTCACATATAACAATCAGTGGCCAGAGTACCAGGTAGGATTTCAGCAGATTTGCCTGGTCCTAACCTCTCCCCACTTGTGTTCTTACCTCTCTCCAATACCCTCTGCTTCTCACCTTTCACCTTCCACCTTAGAAGCCCCAAATCCCAAATCCTTTGCCTGCCGATAGTTGTTCCTTTCTCTAGAATCTTGGCATCCATTTACCCCAGATATGTCCAGAAAAAGAATTCTTCTGGAAGATATTCTTGTGCAAACTGCTATCATATCTTTTGAACACTCTCCCTTCTGTCACATAACCCTAACTCGAGGCATGGATTTAAAGTGCTGGCAAATAACAGTGTTACAATGTTATTAGCAATTGCTTATTCAGTAAGATTATACATGTGTAGACCTCTGTAATTGCAGAACTGCATGATGAACTGTTTCTCCCTCTTCACACATTTGTCAGAGTGTTTGAAAGCAAGAGCACTTTAAAGTAATAAAAACATTACCTAAAATGACTGCATGTAATTTTTAAGCTAATGATGAATTCAGAACAGATGGCCAAGCCCTGGTCTTGATTATTTTGCTCAGATGAATTATGGGGCTAATAGATGCCTTAAAGTTCTTGGAGAGAATGTAAGGTATAGATGGAATGTATCCTAAGGCAGAGAACGGTTAAAGAAGCAAAGTTCAGAGCTGGAGCAAAGCTGAAAGGTCACCGGGGTAGAAGAATATCAGAGGGTGACTGTGGATGATGCCATGAGTCTTTTTTCTGTCTGGGAAATGAACTTGATGTGTGTTGGCCTAAGAAGCTCAGACTCAAGCTCACAAATGAAGCAAAAGGGTCAGGCTACACTTCAGAGATGCTCATTTAAATATCTAAAAGGCTGATGGAAGACTCTCCCTCATATCCATGGTCATGCAAACCATTTAATGCTGATACAAACAAATTTTTCATGAGATGTTGGGCACTGGGTCAACAAAGTTTCTACTTTGTTAAGTACATCTAACACTCTGTGATCTCTGGAGTAACTTCTTTCCTTGGTAATATTGGGTTTGAGTCTCACAGGAAAATCTTTTTTCCATATCCCTACTCTCATAACAAGGCACCCTCAGGGAAGCATGTTCTTTACTGCCACCAAGGATGCAGACCATGTTTTATGCTGCTCGTCCTAGGTCATTGTATACAAACATGATGTAGACACTAAGGATCTCCAGGCTGCAAAGGAAAGTAATCAACTTGGAAGAACTTTGCTTTTACAAATACATCAAGTTAAATAAGACAAATCTGAAGAGGGGATGAAAAAGAGTTCAAGAAAGAAATTTCAAAGAAAAGTCTTTTCTAAAATCCCATTCAGAAACAGGAAGAAATGTCTTTTGGTTATATGCCCCACAAGTGGTATAGCTGGGTCTTGAGGTTAGATCAGTTCCCAATTTTCTGAGAAACTGCAATACTGACTTTTTAGAGTCAGAGAGGCTTTGTCCAGCAACTGATGGACACAGATGCAGGGGTCTACACCTAAACATTAGGCAGAGTTAAGGAATCCAGCCAAAGAGGTGGGGAAAAGGATTGTAGGAGACAGAGAGTCAAAAATACCACAAGAGGTCTTTCCTCTGAGCCCAGCAGACGCAGCTAGGGCCTGTCCTGCACTTCACACACCCCAGGACTTTAAGATCTCATCGGGATTACGCGTGAGTGGAGTGCAGAGGTGGTGTTGGGAGCAGTGGGTCAGCAGTTGCCCACAGGGGCAGGATCTGAGAACTCCACCACACTGGAGGCTGGGCCTCACCCAGCCAGAGCACCCCCCACCCTGCCATCTTTCCTCTGAGCCCAGCAGACACAGCTAGGGCCTGTCCTGCGCTTCACATACCCCAGGACTTTAAGATCGCATCGGGGTTACTCGTGAGTGGAGTGCAGAGGTGGTGTTAGGAGAAGTGGGTCATCAGTTGCCCACAGGAGTAGGATCCGAGAACTCCGCCCCACCGGAGGCTGGGCCTCTCCCAGCCAGAGCACCCTCGACCCCACAATCTTTCCTCTGAGCCCAGCAACTCCCAGGACTTTAAGATCACATCAGGAGCTCAGGGCCCGGACCTCAAGCACTGTGCACTCTCTAAGGCTCTTTCGGGACCCTCTATCTGGGGACCTCAAGTGAGCAAGGGGACACAGCCTCTGTTCTAGCCCAATCTCGTGGAACCTGAGACACACCAGCCTGGAGAATGATAGTGGCCCAGGGCAGAACAGCCCCTCCCTTCCGGTCTGGTCCTGCCCACCCAGCACCAGCTCTTGTCTCCAGCCACAGGTGCTGTGCACTCTCCTAGGCTCTTTCGGGACTCCCCAAGCTATCTTGGGGCCTGAGGTGAGCAGGGGAACACAGCCTCTGTTCCGGCCCAATCTCGTGGAACTTGAGACATCAGCCAGGAGATTGATAAAGGCCCAGGGCAGAACAGCGGGTCCTTTCTGGTCTGCACCAACACCAGGGCTCCTCGGGCAGAGATGGCAGGAGGCAAGCATAAGAACAGAAGCAACAGAATCCAAGGGTACTTGGCATCACCAGATCCAGACTCACCCACCACATCAAGTCCTAGATACAACAGCACACCAGAAAAGCAGGACATGGATATAAAGTCACTGGTCATGATGATGATGGAGGACCATAAGAAGGAAATACAGGAAAACACAGATAAACAACTAGAAGCATTTAAAGAGGAAAAACTTAGAGAGTTACAGGAAAACACAAATAAACAACTAGAAGCATTTAAAGAGGAAATACTTAGAGAGTTACAGGAAAACAATACCACACAGGTGATGGAATGGAACAAAACCATCCAGAACCTAAAAATGGAAGTAGAAACAATTAAGAAAAACCAAAAGAAGATAACCCTGGAGATAGAAACCATAGGAAAAAAATCAGGAACCATGGATACGAGCATCAGCAACAGAATGCAAGAGATAGAAGAGAGAATCTCAGGCACAGAAGATTCTATAGGGACCATAGACAAGACAAGCAAAGAAAATGCTAAATGCAAAAAGATCCTAACACAAAATATCCAGGAAATTCAGGACACAATGAAAAGACCAAACTTAAGGATAATAGGAGTAGATGAGAAGGAAGACTATCAAACTAAAGGGCCAGCAAATATCTTCAACAAAATAATAGAAGAAAACTTTCCATACCTAAAGAATGAGATGCCCATAAACATACAAGAAGCCTATAGAACTCCAAATAGGCTGGACCAAAAAAGAAATCCCCCTGAGACACATAATAATCAGGACAACAAATGCACTAAATAAAGACAGAATATTAAAGGCAGCAAGGGAAAAAGGTCAAGTAACATATAAGGGCAGGCCTATCAGAATTACTCCAGACTTCTCACCAGAGACTATGAAAGCCAGAAGATCATGGACAGAGATTATACAGACACTAAGAGAACACAAATGCCATCCCAGGCTACTATACCCAGCAAAACTCTCATTTACCATAGATGGTGAAACCAAAGTATTCCATGACAAATTCAAATTCACACAATATCTTTCCACAAATCCAGCTCTTCAAAGGATAATAACAGAAAAACACCAATACAAGGACGGAAACTCTGCCCTAGAGAAAGCAAGGAAGTAATCCTTCAACAAACCTAAAAGAAGACAGCCACAAGAACAGAATCCAAACTCTAAAAACAAAAATGACAGGAAGCAACAATTACTGTTCCTTAATATCGCTTAATATCAATGGACTCAATTCTCCGATAA